>OU015462.1:19892060-19969560 GCA_907164805.1 Brachyptera putata | reverse complement strand
CAGTAAGTTGATTTGCTACAAAAGGTATATCTCATATAATTATAGCCAATTAGCCATACATCACCTTACAATTAATACATTTATAATTAATATATTAAACACACTTTTGTTCATTGTTGATAGGCCTATATATAATTTTGGAAATTATATCAGTCAAACTCCACTCAAATCCTTCAACACAATTTGTTTCTGAAGGTAAAGGTCCAACTCACTTCCAATTACGAAAATGCATAATATAATTCTTAAAGCAAGGCCAATTAAAAGTGTTGTGTGCGTAGATTGAAAAAGTAACCCGCAACTATACTCAAGTTTAACAGATACGTGAACTTGGAAAAATTCCTAAATCCATATGAAATTGTCTAACCCAATTTGTTGGCACATTTCAACTAATTTACTGTGAGTGCACGTTGTCCGATCCAAAATGGTACCTTGTTAGAATTTCATTCGAACAAAAAGCAATTCACGACTTTCTACGAAAACGACAGAAAAATATAAATCCTCATGGGAAAACGTTTTGTAAATGAATGGCTATATAAGAATCGTGACAACTACAGGTCATCAAGTAATTGAATTTTACTTACGTCCAAGCTCAGAGAAAATACCTAGTTGTTATCAAATTAAATAAAGTTCCGTTTTACAAGCGGTCGAGCGGACGAGAAAATCCATTTCGCTTATTCTTTGCACATCTGTTGCATGAACTACTTTGCACTAGTAACAGATTGCATTTTGATGGAGAGAAGCAATAAAACGATGTCACAAATACAAATCTCTCTGCGTGGAAAAATATGCCGTGCTGTATATCTCATTTTGACTATATATACAAATAATATATTACAATACATTGTAGAAGAGAGATTAGATTATAAGTGCAAGGAAAGCCTTTGTATTATTTAATATACAAGTTAACTGTCCATCAGGTAACGGATTAAGCCTACCCTTAATTGCTAAGATATGAGAAATTATGTGTCTGTCTATGAAATACAAATGTATAGATAGAGCTTATTTAAAGCGGTTTGATTAGAGGAACACAATGTAGGCCTATACTGCAGTTAATTAGATTAGTCTACAAATACAAGTTACAGTTGGAAACACATTTTCTTTATAGTTCACCAACAGAATAAGCCATATAGAGGTTGGCTTTTAGGCATATATGAAAATGTCAGGAAATAGGACAGTCTTGGATTTAAAGGGCGGTAAACGCAAACAATATCTTATTCGGTCCATATTTTCTTGTAAAAAATAGAAGGAGAATAAAAACGGAGATGTGATATCTATATAATCGTCTTATTCCGAAAACTGAGATTTTATTTACTTTTCCTGTCTATAGTCATCAAACTGCTTTATAATGCTTTTACCGATTGGGACGGCTACTTACTTCAACTTGAATACCAGTCAATTAGATTCCATCAAGTACTATTTTTTTTCCAGTGCCTATAGGGCAGGCCACCACACAAATTTGATGAATAATCATTAAAATGGGAATTAAAAGTTACTTTAATTTCATGTACCATGCCCATAAATTAGTCCGATATGGATAAATAAATATAAAATGGGCAATAAATATGGACCTATATATAGGTCTATATATAAAACATATATAAAATAAAAAATAAAATATAAGTACCTTAAGTGACACAATTATTGCACAAAGTTATATGTTACTGCACAAACGATGGTATTCTGGTAATTTTAATTTTAAGCCTTTTCATCGACTGATTGGTCATGCAGATTATCAAAAAATAATTTGGAAAATAATTCTACGTTGTGGAAATTTGAGTTGAGACTATTTTGATATTCTTGAATAAAACTTCCATAAAAAACCTTGTAGGCCCTAACTTGTTTATCCCTCAAGTTATCCAGCACTTGGAAGAAATATTAAGCACGCATATGTAAGTCGATTAAGGAAAATATCAGTTTTTTGTCAATAACTTATTAAAATATATATCAAAATGTCAGACCAAGGAACTGTGACAACATTGCTTTTTACACTTATTTATTCTTTGAAATTTAATCTTCATGGCATACTTCAATTACAACGTATTTACGTACCGGTAAGAAGCTTTGAATGGAATTGTTCAGAATAAACTATACAAAAATGAAGATATTATTTTTTGCCGAAGTATAAAACGTTTGAATTACCCTTAGAGCGACCCGGGAGGTTTTGCAAACTCCGATTTTGACCGAATGCATGTGTTCGCTTACGCTCATCCAATTAGTAGCATGCAAGGCTGATAATATACCACGTAACACATCAACAACAAACAGAAAAACCAGAGCTGATCCGCATGCTGGGCTTAAACTGACCTAGAATCATCGACTCTATAGTATAATCGGGAACAAAGTAGGCGAATTACTGTGTTCTTTTGTGGTTTCGAAACGTTCAAATGCCATATGTTTCAGTCATGGTTTTAGCCTGAACTATTCTAGATTTACAAACACATCCGTGATGCACTTTTTGGTTTTTATTTCCCCTTTAAAACCGCTCAAATATTCATCTCATCGTGTAGACCCAACTCGTAATTATACGGAACATACTTTTTTTAACGAACATATAGGGCCTAATACGCACTCATGTGAAGATTAATAGAACGCTATGTACCGTCATTGAAGCCTCTTGCGCTAAATAAGAAAAGATTGAGAGACTTGTACGTGGTGAGAAAAAGAATCGAGGTACCATACGTTCGAATTAACCGTAACACCGTCAAATAATAATGCAAAAAAACAGTAGAAAAATTGTATTATTAGTGCCAGAATTGCCAACATAGGAATAGCTCTAACTGGCAGTTAAGGTTTAATATCATCATATACTTCCTCATGATAAGGCTAACTTAAATTTGATATACCGGGCCTCATAACGATAAAATCGTATATAGGCCCGTACAAAATAATTTGGAGGGTAAAATATCAAAATTCAAAGGTGAACTACTAATAAACAATGAAAACATTTTGTCATATTTACAAACACATAATACAAGAAGAATTGACATTTTTACAGTGGCTTGCTAATTTTAATCAAATATAGGCCTATATATATATATATATATATATATATATATATATATATATATATATATAGGTATACATATATATACACCCATACATACATAAAAGTTATATTATAGAGATATATGATGTGTGTTCGTGTAAAAAAGTGTCTCTATGAACTGTGTATAACTATACATAAGTTATTATCAAAAGTATCCAAGTCAGATCATATCATGTACGCGAGATGAAGTATTGCATATACATTAATTAATTAAAAACAAATATAAGTTTAAATATTCTACTTATATCTACTTTCACTTCTGAAAATTAATTTCAAGTCGTTATAAGTTCAAATAATAATAGGCATGCAAGCAGTATAAGACCGGAGAATTACATGTTACACCTCCAGCGATGAATTACATTATACATCGGACAACCGGCTGTGTGAGCAACTTCTATTCAATATACGCTATCTATAATAATATAACAAAAGATACAATGTAGCTTCCTCGAGTATAGCATAGAAGCTATCAACATTTGATAGTTTCCACTTCCAGAATCAACAAGACTGTCAAGTTACATAAACCTCATCTATTGATTATACTTTCCCCGTATAGTTTCTATAATAGCACCTGACATTCAATAAATCATACAATTTGTGTAAATAGTTTTGAAACAATTCAAAGAATATATTTGTAGGCCTTATACAATAAAAATATAACGTTGGCTGATATATCGATTACCTATTTCCCCCTACTGAAATGATAAATAATTGCGAAATGTCACCAAGAATATATTAAATACATGAATATGTGAAAAGCATTTTAGAATCAGTGTTGTAACTTGTCGAGATAGTATTGCTACCTTCAATCATTATCTTAAAAAATATTAGTTCTTCATTGTCATGAAAATTCCATAATTCGATCTAGATCCAATCAGCGTCGGACTAGGGGAATAAACGGGTTGGGCATGACATTAAAGATGGTACAAATGTAAGTTGTTTGACTCTTTTATCAAAATGAAAGCTGCGTTGCTTTCTATATTCCGACCACTGCTCACTATTGGCCTATAGGCCTATGTATATAGCTCAAGAACTGAACTTCCCTGATTGATGCTATTATTGCTATAATCTAATGTAGGCCTATTAGTATTTTTACTTCGATGAAAATAAATATATAGGCGGATACGCCCAATCTACACGTTTACATGAATTCATCTGTTATCCTGCACATAATTATAGCTAAAAAATAAGTTTAAGCGGATTAACTTGATATCACCATGGTTACGTATGTTATTTTCGTACCTTTAACTAATAGTTAGATGGATTAGTACTTTACTAAGAGCCGGCTGTAACAAGTGATGGTTAATAAATTGGGCAAAAATTAGCAAATTAACTTGTTTTAAGCTAACATATGCTATTTTTGTACATAATTGATATTCAATCATCAGTGGTACAATCGGCTCTTAGATTCGTACAACCAGGCCTTAATAAATGTACTGTTGAACAGAATTAAATAATTGATAATTACTAGAATATACTTATACGAAGCACCCTTGTTTATTTTACTCGTTTCAGCTTACAGATACCGAGGAAATTGAATCAATAATAGAAGTAATATAAATATCCATCCATCCATCTATCTATCTATCCATGCTGCACATACAACTATTGTATACAAAGTGTACAAATGAGTGATGAAGGCGCGAGAATGAGATGACAGTTGCATCTTGTAAATGGAATCTCCTGCTTGCATTGGTCCCGGGGGCATCGTGTGATTGTTGTACCTCCAAGGGCCACAAGGTCACATAGCAACAATAGAAGTCGTTTCGTATGGATGCAAGCTGATCATTAATTATATGGCGTCTTGAGATGTGCGTTGTGCAAGGATATACTTAAATGCACTCGGTTCCATTCGGACACACATATAGTTTCCATATCCGGGTGAAATTTACACCCGAAATGTAATGAACGCAAATTTAGATAAGATGGCGGAATTATGTGGGCAATTGCTTTAGAAAGATGACATTTCTTTTCGAGACGCTTGTACTTGGTAATTGATAATTGGTATGTAATAAATTCAATGGCAATTTGTTAACTGGGGGTTCAATTCTCATGTCTGTTCATTAGGGCATCGAGGGGAGCTCTAGTTTTATATTATTATTATTTTTCATTTAGGATAAGTTCGTTATAAAATGTCATAATATTTCGCTCGCTTGTGTGTATGTATATTCAAGTGTATATGTTTGTATACCCACGAAAGAATAATGTAGTCTACGAACATAAAACACAAAATCAACGTTAATTGGAATAGGCCTATATTATTATTTTTCTATCGAGGTTTACGATAATAAACGCAACTGCCACATTCGAAAGCGTCAAGCTCTCAAGTTGTAGGGATATTATGTAATTGTCGAATGTTTTTATAAATATTCAATTGGTAGAGGACCTTTTTCTCTCATTGAAACAAGTATATATTATATATACAACGGTGGAAAGAGAATCAGAGAGATATTTTAGCATATACTACCATATAGCAAATAGAAAAATTGGGGCATACTATAGGGGTCCAACAAACTCTGCTGCTGAAGTTGTGATTGGAGAACATAGAGGGCATTGTTTCCACTTTTACAACAATGTGTGACATCACTTGAAAGAAGCCGAACGGATATTTTCATTGTTGCAAAGTATATATATATATATATATATATATATATATATATATATATATATATATATATATATATATATATATATATATATATATATATATATATATATATATATATATATATATATATATATATATATATATATATATATATATATATATACACACAAGTTATGATAAAGTGGTGCATCACAATTATCATGAATATTTTGGATTCCATTCCAATTGATATTGATTGTGCATTAATTTACTAATGCTTCATCATTTTAACGCGAGTGATCACAAAATCGACATCACAGCTAATTTGTTACAGATAATCTGCAGAAATACAGAATCTCACACAATACAAACCCAACATACACAATAGACCTACATAAAATGTAATTCATCAATCGCTTCCATTTTTTGGGGATGGGAAAATCATACCTATAATCACTATGCAAAAAACGAAAATGAGATTTATGTTTTTTAAATTTCATCAATTTATCGATCTTTTGTTCATTTCATATAATAATAATAAAATTCATTAACATCAATGAAACCATTTTTTTTACCAATTTATAAACAAATTGACGTGCATGCAACTCATTGTATATATAGGCCTCCGCCTATCCATTGTATATCGCTTCCAACCATAAACCTATAATCAAGGAAGATAAGTTATATATTTTATTCTATGGCTATACTCATTTAATTTGTAAATGGGGCAGAGCGATACCTGTCTCGATCACCCTAACGTATGAATTACGATACTTGAAAATATCCAACAATAGTAATCTAATCATGCAAATAAGAAAAAAATAAATAAAAAACAATGTCAAACGATACATGTTATGCGCATATATATATAGGGAGGTCCGAGGTATAGCATGCACGTTTATCGGGTTATACCATGTACTAATATTAAATCCTCCTAGGTTATACCATAGAAACTAAAGAAAAATTGGGGTGAACGAACTAATATTGAAGTTGTACCTGAAGACAACAATTTCGGGGACATTTTGTAGACAAGAATGTATGACATCACTTGGAAGAAGGCCCAATGGGGCTATGGATGGATGGTTGATTTGATGGGATGTTGAGTCAAGATTTCTTCTAGATAATGGAAAGAACAGTGGGATGGAAACGTCGTGGCCTATTTTGTAAGAACCATCCCGGCCTAGACTACTGAGGAAAACCACGCAAAATCACTGTGAAGATGGACGGTGGCAAGGATTGAACCAGGTCCCATATATCCCTCACGTCCCTGATCACAAGCGAGCACTTTAGCAACTGAGCTGCATGTGCCGGTGTATATAGGCCTATGTATGTATTAATGAACTAATACTTTTCAATTGTTTCTAATTTCTTTGCTCCAAAATTATACGAAAATCGCGTATACAACATTGAGATGATTTTATAAGATGAACATAAAAGGGGGGAAAACGAAATACTATCTGCCCAATCTATATATATACAATATAACCTGAAAATATTGAAACGAACTTCGTGAAAGTTGAATTAAATATCCATTATGATTGAGGAAGCAACAGGATCTTACAATCAGCGCGGCAAAACTTCTGACAGATTGCCGTGTATTCTAATTACACACGAAAGAATCTCCATCACTAACTAAGCTCTTATAGTATATTCTCCTGGGTGCTGCATGGGCCTCTATTCAAGGCTCCACAAATATATATATATATATATATATATATATATATATATATATATATATATATATATATATATATATATAAATATACACATGGTATAACAGAATACAGCACTAATGATCATGGATGGATTCATCCAACTTGTAAGGTCAGACTCAGATTATACTTTCAAAATCTATCTTAAATCCATTAGTCGGTAAGTCTCACCACCACGTACATATACGTAGATGAGAGAAGGAAATAACAGCTATGCCCAAGCAGAAGGTGTATCGGATTGATCATCACAAGCTAAAATACCTTTCACGCTTACAAAGGCTGCACTTTTATATGGATTGAAAATCATAAACTACAACGAATGTGTTCAGTGTAGCTTTTAGCTTATTTTACAATTACAGCTATAAAGGACATGATTTTTTTTATCGAAAAAATATTTTCACGATTCCTATTTCAAGTGTTTGCGTCGGGAAGGAGAGAAATTTATATCGGAATTGATTCACAAATAGGCCTATTAAAAAAAATGTATTAAATTATATATATATATTTACATTGAAGTTTGTCAAAAAAAAAAAACATTAGCTATACAGAGGATGAGATCCATGATCCAACAATTGTCATATACTTCATTACGAATGATCAAATATAGGGTCTAGCCCTAGACAAAAACGGAATAATTTTTGTATTTTTGAACGAATCTATACACAGCTCTCTATAGCCATCCACATCATCCACAAACTATCAAATATTACCAAATAATATTACAAATCTCCATCGATGATCGCTTCGAGACGAGGCTTTCACCAAAACATAAACCTAATCCAATCAAATTAACGAACTCCTCTATTGTCGCATAGAATCTTCGAAATCCATCTACAGTACAGGATTATAGCTCCGATGAGAACCGTATAAAAGAGGTGGTCGTGACAAGCGGCACCGTTGATTAAAATGATATGATACCGAACCCGCGGGCGAGGTGGGGGAGGGGGAGAGGTGGGGGTGGCCTATCGAAGCAAGGTCAACTGGCCAAGATGATGATGGGCCGGCTCTAACAATACATTATTACACAATCTCCAGGTAACAAGAACAGGTATGTTGTTGGCCAACCAAAACCCATCGCCCGGGCGGGGCGGCGAAACTGGTATCCAATCTTAACATAGGGCGCAAGGAGATGTGGGTGGCGCTATAGAGATTCAATCTTCGACAGTATCACGCACAGGCTTATTGGAAACAATATGTACTGAGATAATTCACTTGACTTTTATCAATGAGAGATGAAACAATGGATATTTGAAATTGGTTCACGTGGCTGATTGGAGGATGTAATTAATATTCAACCTTTACTGGTCTCTGAGGTCATTATAGTCAAAGGATATGGTAATCGATATGAAATGAATTTATTAATCTTATCAAATGAGAAATTTATGAACATAAGGTACGGTTTCTATATCTAGCTGGCACATTGAAGTTATTAATCATGCACTGGTTGGCATTATAGGAATATCGTACAATAATATCAACTAAAAATCTGTTTTCAAGTTTCAATTAATTCAATCACATGCAAAGAAATTGAGTAACTAACGCATAGTACACTGCATACAATAGAATCCACGGAAAAGAACATAGACCTATATTAGTAGATATCATGAAAATTACAGGGTAATGGAGTTGCACTAAATTGGGCTTGTCCACTGATGCTATAATTAATATGTATTCACATGTAAATGAAACTTATTGCACTTAATTGCGTTATACACGGGGACGCAAATAAAAACATGATAAGTTATTTACAGTTATTTAGTTAGTTATTTACAGTAAGTTATTTACTCTCCAAAATGTTTACCTATGTGTTAGTAAAGATCTAAATATACGATCATCTAATTATGATAAATGTTGTTAAATACTTGATGGAAATTCAGTGAACCTCAAAAAAGATGAACATAAATAATTGTGAGGAAAAATAATTCATCTGAATTAATCTGATTTGTCTTCATTACTGTAAATTATAATATATATTTTACGTACTATATAACTACATAAGCGACTTTATAAAGATATTATTTTTTTATCCATTTTCTAAACTATGGTCAAGTTTGGGTTCAAGTTGTGTTCTGACGGATTGTCCGTGAAAAAAACGTTGATGCACCAGACACGCAAGCTTCCACATTTTAGTTTCTGATGCCTATATTCTATCCTATAGAACGACTTTTTTGATCTTGCCTACACAACTTCTCCGCTATTATTTCTGATCTAATTTTCTTGATCACAGCTGCACAAAAACTGTCATTTTAGCAGAAAATAATTGAACATCGTTGAACATCATTGAATAATCGTTGAACATTTTCTTTTTGGCATGGTGACGTCAGTTTTTCTTCAAAGGTTACCGTTAAAAGTTATACATTATTTGAAACAATTTATAGCCTTCAAATATTTTTGACAAATTAAAAACGAATTATAATTAATAACGTAGAAATGTTCGAGGTTCAACAGCTTGTTAATTTTCAATGAATACCAAATCCCGACACAGTTGAATGTTGATGTAGGCCTATCTTTGATGTCGGTACAAATTGACTAGAAAAAAATAAAACCCCCTCATTTGCTCTTAGACATTTTAACCGTTCTCATTGTATGGTACTTTGTGGTCACTTTCCATCATTTCTCTGCAAACCCCCCTGAGAACCATCATCTTATAGCGCGGGTGACAGCCGAATGACGAATGGTTAGTGAACATTAGTGTTTCATATTATCCTCCACGAAATCTTGAATAGATTGACACTAGAAAGTCATAGAGGACCATCCGTAGGTCGTCAAGTGACAAATGGTTTTCACCTGTTGGTAACTATTAAGGTAAATCTCATACAAATGCTGACATCTACGACCACCGTGCAAATGACTTTTTAAAAGATGTTCAGTGAGAAAAATTTTATAGTTACAATTATAGGACTGTGCGAGATATAAAATGAACGGATAAAATTTAATGAGTTATTACAACTATAAAATGATCATGTTTCATCTCAAAGATATGGTGGGCCATAATTGTTGTAGGACCTACGGTACAATGCCATTTGTATTTCCTCAACATTTTCTGTTTTTTCTGTCAGATTTTATTAAATAAAGTGCTCCATAAAATTATGGAAAATTAAGTATTAAATATGAGTAAATATTCATACCAGTAATCTAGTCAGGACCATTTGGGATTTGTATAAAAAATGATTCAGTTTCGAGATTGTCCGAATAACTGTGTAGACGACGTAAAAAAACCAAAAGTTAGATCATCACTACATTAGAATAAAGAAGAAATACACCGCAGTGGCGCATTCTACTGGAGAATCATCAAATTATCATCTCCGATGAATCGGTAACAAAATGTGTGCAGTCTGTTCCATGAAGTCGATAAAGCAGTCCATACATCTCCGGACTATATTTCGTAATAATTACTGAACTCTGTGGAAAACTCGGGTGCCAGTTAAATCGTTGAATGGAAAATTGAAATCCACTCGGGAAACGCTATAAAATTGTCCGTTGGCGGGTGAACGTTGTCCTTTGGCGGTTGAACGAAGTAGAAAAATATGGATTTTTTCAATATATTCACGTAGTTTTTCTCAAGTGGTCTGATAGACATTATCATCATGATATGTTCTCGTAGGGATACTAATTCTCAAACCTATCCGAGAATAAAATTTGAATCTTACGATTAAATTGACTCGATATATATTTTGAAGGAGGGGAATTACATCTTAATTGCTAGTTTTCTATCATCATGATATGTTCTCGTAGGGATAGGCCTACTAATTCTCAAACCTATCCGAGAATAAAATTAAAATCTTGCGACTAAATTGACTCGATATATATTTTGAAGGAGAGGAATTATCTTAATTGCTAGTTTTCTATTTAAAATATTACGATAGCATGAACATGACACCTACCACACGAAGATCTCGGAGTTCGAAAACTCACAACGATTTCACAATCCTTGCCGAGACGAAATAATATATACACAAATCTTGGAAACAAAAATAATACTCTGCCGTACCGTATCCACAAATAGTATCACTCACTATTTCAATGTGTAAGAGTTAAGACTCATACATAAAATAATGTTAAATAATTCCATAGTCAACTGAAAAGTGGAAATGTCGTTGTTCATGCAAAATGCGGAACTGAATGTTGACGGAAGTGTCGAGACATGTGACAAATAATTAAACGGATATGCGTAAGATATTGCGGTTTATTATTTTCCTGTTAAAATTTCCTTTTTAGAAATACCCAAACTTATACCACTACGCATGCGTACAAGTTTTCCAAGATACGTGTGCTACAGAGAAACAAGTAGAATGAACGATATTCATGAAATATAAAATACAATTTAAATATAATATAGAAGAAATGTCAACTGAACTATCTATAGGAGTACAAAGCGCTAAGTAACTCAGTAACCTATATTATACTATAGGCGTAGTTCAATTAGTAATACGAAGTGTAGGAGAATTTGTTTTGACGTACTGTAACAGTCATTTGATCACAATGTTGACAGTTCTCTCTCATTATTTTTATTCACATTGAAATAAATAAATACAGAAATAAAATGAGTACTTAACAAAATAGTACTTAATGATAACAAAGGAGTACTTACATGAGGAAAAAATATCTCCAAATTCCAATTAATATCTTAAATGTTATAAACAATAATAATATAAAAAAATACAGTCAATCTGCTCTTACGAATACCAAATGGGAGCTATAGAGGGAATTGTAATGCGGGCCTGCCTAGGCGGGCTCTTGCAGGCGTAAGCAGTACACGTGAGTTCGAATAAACCATAAACGTAAATATGAAATATATATATTTATTCATATTATAATCTCTTTATATGGGTTTAACGACACCCTGTGATGATAACCAAGATCTATTGGCATCGGGAGTGAATAAAATGAGATGGATTAATAATTAAACATAAAAGTACATTTTAAGAGATTGAGCCCGATAGAAACGTCTACTTGAGAAAATTAACCATGCAGGGAAAGATTTTGAGTTTGTTGTTATTTAATACAAAAATTGAGAGAGAAAATTAACCATGCAGGGAAAGATTTTGAGTTTGTTGTTATTTAATACAAAATATATAATTGAGAACGTTTCCCCCAAGTATACGGTATTTGACAAAACGGTAAGGGAACAGGGCGATGATACAATTGACGAAAACTCGGGAGGTAAAATGAGCGAGGGGAAAAAATCACAGGAATTTTCCGTAAGTGACTATGACATTCGTTTTCGGTTTAAAAGGGACATAACATTGCATTATCAATATTCTTCCCCTTTTTTAGGCTGCTCAATGACCGCACCAACAGCTAGGTTATACGGGGGTACGAATGGGCGGGTGATGAAACGATGAAGTGATTATAGGTGAAAAACTTGCCTTATGCGGGATTCGAATCCACGCTCGATCTGACTTCAGTTTCTATACCGCTAGTGATGACTGACTGAGCCACGAGGGCACCTATTCTACACTGAATTACATTGGTTATGTAATAGGTTTATTATTTACTACGCTTCCTTTTATTCGTCATCACTTTAGTTTCACTTTGATCATCAGCTGCTCATTTGTACCCCCGTATAACCATAGGTATTGTCATCAAATAACTCAGTTTGAACACAGTTTATTCTTTTTTTGAAACATATATAAATGATGGAACAACATACGACTGAAATGAATGATTTCGAACAGCAATGCATATGGGCACCATTTCACCTTCTGTTGGTCCAGCGGGTGAGATCACCTAGTAAGTATATTACTTTTTTACTTGGTCATTATAAAATACACATGTTTATTCAAATTTTTGCATTTAAATGTGAATAGAGATTTGAGAAAATGTCACTATTTGTTCAGATGACGCTGGAATTATTTCCAATTGACTCTTTGACGAAGGCTGACGGAAGAGGAGTCGAGGCACGAGAGAACGGAGAGATGCATGACTACACTAGCAGCTTATACATTATATTCTGAAATATATTATGGTGAAATTCGAAAATTCAAAGGAAAGTTACTCGCTATACTGGTTTAGGCCTATACAGTTGAGAAAGTTACAAAACAAATCATTTTAAATTTTCCAAAAAGTGGTCTCCGGGGAAAACAAATGCATCTAACGCAAATTATCTATTATTTAAATTATATATATAGTCGTCTTCAGTCTATACGCCTCTAGGCTTCTTTTCTCATACCTAGACGACTAAATTGCTTATTTTGTTCAAAGTTTGTTCTTCAATGTCAAATGTGAACAGTTTGCAACATACTTATAAATTAATTAATTCTATGATTTACATGTAACTTGATGATGAAATCTCTTATATTTGCCAAGCCTAGAAAATAAAACGTTAGCCTATAATAATCATGTGTGAAACATTTGTACAATTTTTTTACCCAACGCACACCATTATTGAGGTGTGCCACATCATGTTTGGACAAACTTTTAAAACAATTCGACGGGAGAACGACTGAAAATCGAAGAAATTCTACCAGAAAACTAAATGTTGTTCCAGAAAACTAAAGATTCTATGCATACTGAATAATTTCAAATCGCACCCCACAAGAATAATTACAAATAATGCCAGTGTGTCAGTGCCCTATTTAATATCAACTTACCAGAACAGCGAATATTCAACAAAGCAAACACACCTAATAATCTATCCAGTTGTAAATCGCAACTATCCACCATCACACTAACAACCAAAACGAATAGATTACGTCAGCCTGTCAACCAATATGTCCACAAGTCAACGACGATGATGAGTCCTGGTTTGCCTCTCAAGTACACTTGTACAGATCGCCATCGTACCCACAGGTGATATCTAGCCTTGACAGACTGTGAAGAAGAATCAAGCTTTTCATCACCCGAGCAGATAACAAAAGCCTACACATATCACAAAAGATGAAAGTACCGATTGACCGTCTCCCCTATCACAAACTAATAGCGAACGGGTGGTTCGCGTCGTCACCACCTCGTTCATACGAGTATATACAGAATCTTGCGAGGTTTTGAGTAAATAAGCGAGACAAACGAACTAAGACAAGTAGATTTATGAAAATGGTAGCTATTGTGCGCAAAGATAGTTTTGAATCAACACGTTGCTGTTCTAATTAGATGAGCGTAGCGAAGATTTTCACTCAAGTCTTACGGAGCTTTGTCTGTGCATTTTTTTTTTTTTTTTTGTAAACACTGCACAGGTCGCAGGGTTTGACCGATCGACATGAAACTTTTTTTTATATGCAAACTTATCCAACTTAGAACTGTATAGTTTTGAGGTCTAATCGGTTGGACCATTTTTGAGAAACATCATTTAGAAGTTTCTAAAAACCCCATAAGATTTGGCTGAGCGGAAAAAAATGAAAAATTAAATCTCTTCAATATCATTCAAATTTTCACAAATGTGAACACAAGAATAATATACATGAATAAAAATTTGGTTTGATATTCGGACCAGCCGTTTTGGAGAAAATAATATGATAAATGTATTTTATTCATTGAAAAGATAGAAATATTAGTTGAAAAATGTTGCATTGTCGAAGTCACGGCTTTCTAGATTCATTGACATCGGATGAAGTTCATTTCAAATGATCAAGGTTTGTAGAGTTTTCGATTATACTTTATATAGACATCTCGCTCATCGAACAACGCACATCCTGCGTTTGCCTAGTAAGATATAATATGGCATATAATTTCTCGTGTACTATTACTAATTAAATCTGGCATACTACTCATTATTTGCAGTCCAAAAATGAAATAATCTATGTGATATTCATTAGAAATTATATTTCTGGTACTATCCGACTGCCTTCTTCAGATTCACCAGAATAACAAAACATAATTCAATGTTACTAATAATATTTGGGTGTCTCCTCTAAAGGATGACGGTCGAAATATTGAAAATATTTCACATAATTTCTAACTCTGTTTCTATTTAGATATATTTTAGCCTATTCCAATTAATTATAACTCTAAACTAATATAACTATTATAACTGAATTTCAAACGTAATTTGGCATTGCGAATCTGCTGACGGCCGGCCGGCAACACGTGAAATAGGTGTTGACGAATCGACACTCTCGACCGTTAGAGTTAATTAGATGGCGAAGACGGCCAATTGGTGGAGCCAAGCGAGGAGCCAACATTTGTTGTACTCGGACAATAAGGCGATGCTATTCTGAAAGACCTGCAGTAAATTGCTGATAAAATATAAGTCCATAATATAGGTAGCGTATTTTTATCGGTATAAAATGTAATTTTAGGAATAAAGAAGAATCAGAATTCACCAGACATAAAATATAGCATTTGTATAGAAAAAATAATACATAGTTCCAATATAGTTGTCAATACATTGAGAACAATGATAAGATAAGAACTAATGAGAACAAAAAAAACAACGTGTCGAATGCCTATACAATCATAATACTTACTACAATTATAAATTGAATTCAATATTCTCACTGTCTTTTCTTTGCGAGCAATTATAAGTATAACACACAGTAACACTTGCACTGGTTGCACCTGAATAATAAACCAACGAATTGACTTATTTTATTGCGTGAGTAGTGATACGTAAATAGTAAAAAATGTCAATCCTAAATAATCTACTATGCTTTATTGTATATGGGAAGTGAATCAACAATATGCTTATGCTTGCGTTTAGTGCCTACACATTACCATAATTCAGGAGTAACCACCAAAGTCACTTTCATTTTTTACTTTTATACCCACAATCAATCAATCTGTTGAAAAATTGCAAAATCAGAAAATACCGTAACATCAATGAAATTTGCTAAATAGTTTTGATAATTATGCCAATATTATATTTACGGCAAAAAACTATTGACGGTAAATTTGTTAATACAACTCTTAATGCCGTTCTGTGAAATAACTTGACTATCCTATAGCCATGTATCCAAGTTCGACCACTTTTCCAAATTTCCACGACTTTCCCAGGTAAGCGCGTTTATACAATGAAATGGACAATGTATGTATATTACAACAGCTGGGTTGGTTTTAATCACAGCAGCAAATATAATAAAGTGGCAAACGTCCGTATAACGATATACGTCAATCTTGTTAAAATTCCAAAATACGATTACATGTCACTATCAATGTAAGACTTTAGTGCAACTTATTTGCAATAATAGCCATCTGCTTGAATTCATCAGCCAAGTCCCTGCATGCAGATTAATTGTACTCGAGTATACGCACGTCAACACTGGGAGTAATATATTCAGGGAGACCGGGGATAGTGTCCATGGGAATGATCCAATTCCTACTAATATCTGTATGCAACTCCATATGATAATTTCAATTTCTTCACCAGCACACACGATTGGACAGATCGCACATTCCTACTTCACAACATCGAGTATATATAATACACTTTGAAAACTACTCTACTTCAAATTGAGTCCCGTAAATTCATGGATTACTATAGATACAATATACGATCAATATTGATGTTTTCCATGTTTTTTTTTAAGAAGAAACACTATTTCTAATTTTTTAGTAGGCTTCCAATAGAATTTTAGAAATGAATCGTCTACGGAGCGATATTTTGAACGCACCTGTAAAAAGATGAAGATTAAATATAGGCCTACTCCATAGAAAATTGAATTGAAATTGAAAGAAAAAATCAGATTTCATTCCATGAGATTTCTTCCGACATTCCTAGGTTTTTCTTTCCAAAGACATGGAAAAAATTGTTTTCATAAGTGCTAAAATGTTGCATTGTTTTGTAAAATTGTATATTGTACTGTTGTACAATTGTATTGTAAACTAATTGTATTACAAGCATGTTTAATTCTTAAAACCATCTGGCTTCTAATGAACAATGAATTAATGTTCCAACAGGAGTAGAATTTGATAACCATCCACAAACTACACGCAGTTACCTAAAAACAGAACTTTGTAACCAAAGAACATTTTAAAACCGGGTGTTTTGCAATGGGTTATATTGACATAACCAATTAATCCTCACACACGTGCGTATACAGGGAACCTCCTATAGCAACCGTCTTAATGATCAATCGTCATGAAAACTCTGATGTAATGGAATACATGATTATTCATGCCCAATTTAATGAATTACGGCGTAATGACATTTCATCTTCAAATTTACGCCCGCTCTGCCATATACGGTATGACATTCCATTACGCAACATGACGGAATACTCTCAAATAAAAAACTATAAAAGGTGGGAAAGAGTACTCAAGACTGTGACAATGGAACTCGCATTTATTGGATTTGCTATTAGGAAACTGTACACCAGCACCATCTATGTGAGAAGTTCACAACAAAATTATTTTCCAGCGGAACGAACGCTACCTATGAATAGAATTAAATTAGTTGTAAAGAATATTACTTAACAACCTATTATAAAAAAATAATAAGAAACAGACGTTTTATTATGGTTGGCTGTATTTTCCAATCCTTAATGTTTCATCATTTATAGAAGTTCTTGAGAGTGTCATTAAATACAAATACAACTTGACGTAACAATATAATAGAATAATGGTAATGATAATAATAATAATAATAAAAATAATAAGATAATAATAATAAGACAATTATTTCCACAATATTTCTATGGATTTACACATAAAGTATTAGGGCCTAACAATAGAAATTTTTAGAATTATAAAAAAAATTATAATAAAAAATAGAATTATAAATTAACCAGAATCCATAACAGAGTTCGTATTGAGAATTTTTCTTATATGTATAGGTTATTTTACGACGCATTCTACAAAAATGTATCTAGTCATATAGTAATAAATATATGATGCGAATGATATTATTATTATATTTAAGTGAAGTTTTACTAGTGTAGAGATTATTTTATTTTCCCCGCTATCTCCCATTTTTACTCTTCAATTTTATCTCATGGCTCACTCTAAATTTACATATATTTGCGAGCAACTGATTTTCATTTTAACTATATAAAACACTTAGCCCGGTTTAACGGATCTTAGGTCAGTACTAATCCACTAACTATTAGTTAAAGGTACGAAAATGACAAAGTAACCAATTTGGTGATAACAATAGACTATAACTATTGCTTAATCCACTATCAATTCGTAAAACCGGCCCTTAGGTAACATCGACAACAAGTCCACAAAGTCAAACATTTTCCATTTAATTGTTCAGTGATTATGAAAAAAAGGACGTCCACAATTCACTTAAATACATTAAATGCACGACCGCGTGCAGGACTAGGTGAATCCCGCTAACGTTGACCATCCTGACACGTTTTCAGGGTATTCCTTCGGTCATAAGGTATATACTGGGATGACTCCTTAAACAACAGGTCACGACCGTTTCCTTCCCAGTACCCACATCACCTGATAAAATGGCCTTCCATCTCATCAGTGTGTCGTTAAACACAATGTGAAATTAAATAATAATTATATATTTTGTTTAGTTTGATGTAGGCCTAGGCCTATAGATCTAAAATACGTTTTGACAATTTCCAACGGAAGACTGTAATTACATTGTAAGTACAATCCCCGCTACAGAGCAACGCACTTGTTGACATTCACTGTAAGAACGTAGTCACCGACAAGGTTAGATTCTAGTGAGAGTGTGTGTGTAATCATCATCAACAAGTAGGCGCACAACGAGCGCGAGTTCGTGAAACTTTGCCATCATATTATAAAACCCGCCGATTTCAACTGCCAGTGAAAATAAAACAGATGGGTGTAAATGCTCGCGTAAACTCGAGTTGCCAAATCAACAAGTCCCGGACCTTGCCCAACATTCCCCAATAACTCTTTTCTATTTCGAGAAGTTCAATGTTTGAAAACGAATGGTGGGTCAGTTTGTTACTATTACGGTTTATTGGCAGCTATGAGGGTTCAAACTCTACATTTGATCATAAATGTGTAAGAACTGTTTTGTGGGAAGCCATTCAATATATTAAGTGTGTACATATAAATGAAACAACATGTATACACGGCTGACAAATAGCATATGCATAGTGTATTCTTGAAATGTTTATGAAACACATATTTACACATCTACAGATATTTTCATCCACTGTATGCATCTTTAGTGCGTAGGCACATTGTATACAATGATTGGTACAATGATTGTATGCTGATTTTAGTGCGTAGATAATTTCAGTAAAATTTCTTCCAAGATATATCTTCATGCGGACTGATCGACCACTTTATGTGACCGCAAGTGTGTATACCCTATTTTAAAGTCAAAACGGATTGAACTCCCACTTACCCACCTCAACGACTATTGCCTGAAGCATTATACATTAATATAGAATATTCATTTTACGTAGTTACTTCAAAGTTCAAAATATATACTATGACGAACCTATACAGATATCCAGAATCTTTCATTCCTACACGAGGAATTGTAACAACAACAAAAAATATTGTTGTAAATAAGAGACATATTTTTGCGATGTTTAGTAACTCACTCCTACATAACATCAGTGCATTCGTGAATAAAAGGAGCCTACATACAACCAAACAAGAAAAATCTTTCTACACCGTAACTATTTAGGTGGATGTAAAAACTATAATAATAGGCCCTATACTATCTTTTATGTATTAATAGAGTTTATTAATTGAACATTATGTAATATATCGGTCAAACTACATTTGAAAAGAATGAATACATGATGGATTAAATTTAAGGACTATTGGCTCAACAGCGAAGGTTATTCAGGATAAATGAAAATAAAAAAAACGTGAAAAAAAAACGTTTCGCACATCGAGCCACGGCATGTGTCTGCAAAAGTATCTCTTCTTATCCTACTTATACCCATCCACTTACTGTCAGTAGGTTTTATTTTGTATTCCGCATTACTAATTAGCTGTAATTTCTACTTGAATGAAATTACGGTACAAATTATTTTTCATTTGTTGCATTCTTTAATTGTCTATGTATTACAATAATATGAGGAATAGGCCTATGTTGTATTGCCTTCTGGTTTCTGGATGAATTGAAAATGAATAAATGAAAAAAACGGCCCCCCCCCCCCCCCCGATCTATATCAATATATAGTAGGCGAGGGGTTAACAACTCGCAAATTTGGTGTTCACCTGATTTCAGCAGGTGATTTCAGAGATTTCAAGAGATGTCATACGGATTTCAAGTGATTTAATTGATTTCAATGGGATTTCAATGGGATTTCATGGCAAGTGTACACCGGATTTCAGGAGTTGTTCACCCCTTGAGAGTAGGCCTACAACCATATTCTATGGTACGACGCGTGAGTCCATTATTCAGATTTCATTTTCTCTCTATGGTGTTTATTATGGGCGCTACCCCAAACCTCTCCTTGTTGCGACGTTCTAGTCTCCTAGACTTTCGATATAATTTCATACCATTTTTTTTGAGAACACAACCTCAACTACACATGTCTGAAAAACTACGTCTACGATCTCCTCCTATTGGACCTTTTCTAACACGAAGGTAAAATAGTCGAGAACGAGCTATCAACTTCATTAAATCGCACAAGCCTCGCGACAGTCGACACCGGACGCCTAGACGATTACGTTGAATCAGCTTTAATTATCATTAATTTAAGCTGCACCAAGCTTGAAATGCATTACCGTGTGATCGAATAAGTAATAGAGCAAGCAGGGGTCGCTCGACTGGACGGAATTTAAAAGAATAGAATTGGGTTTCCTGTTGGTAGAGATTGTTCAGTTTGATATATATATATATATATATGCCTGGAGGATAGACTGCCCGGACTGATGATGAGTCAATTGGGTTGCATAACTACAAGGCAAACCTGTTGACGCATACACACGCGTACGAAATCATCGTTCAAACAGAGATTATGGCATGTGAAAACAATTTCAAGAAGAGCAAACACTAGAAAAATTACAACTATTTTCTCCTATACAGTAGAGCATATAAGCCATGAGTGAACTTATATTATTGTTTGTTTAATAGTTACATGCATAGTTCAGGTCAACTACCGAATACGTTAATAACCAATCGGCTCGTAGAAAATAATAAATTAGAATGTAAGGACAAAAGGTGAAGAGTGAATTAATATTTTTACGAAGTCAACGGACTAAATTGTACGTCTTCTTGAACTTCATTATATACCGGTAATGTGTTGCTATTATATTGAGGGAATTGATTTCTAATTACCATTATAATTATAACTACGTGATTCTTTTGTACTCTTTCCGATTTATTTATGGACACTCATTTGACACGGAGTTGATAAAAATTATTATTATATATATCCTGAATCAAGCCCAACACCCACAACTTCCTTATATAAAAAAAACAAAATAAAACTCAAACTGTCAACAAATTCCTAATAGGTAGTGCATAGCCTACGTACCACCTTGACTCTTGAAATTGAATGAATACGTATGAATAACTTGGATCTAAATTTGAGTTTGTTGGCTGCAAATGTTTGAACTTGGACGTACTTGTATACAGGTACTGATTGTTATGTAGGTTTGGGAAAGAAACGCATAAAACAAACAGTGGGATGTCAGCTATTATGCGCGGGGGCTCCCTATTATTGTTGTACAATAAGTATAACATCATTGTATACGTCTTTATATACTTCACTAAATGTGTGTAATTAGCTACGAACTCGAGATAAGCCACTCAAGCACCATAAACCATACCGAACCACGTGTACGCAGACGATCCGAGGATATGGGTACATGCACCGCTGCGGAGAGAATAGGCGAGAGTACCGGTAATTGAACAATAACTGGTTTTTGATACTTATTAACCGAATTGAAACGACGAAACGCGATTAAAACATAAATTAATTACGTGGTGTAATTCCACGCGATATCCAAAGCGATTGTATACGCAACTCGTTTGTGCAGGTTATTTACCTTGATGATTAACCGATTATATTTCATTCAGAACGTTCGGTCATAGGCCTATTTGTCTTCATTTACAACTCATGGTATAACCATAGAGTAATCAAACTACATTGAACGATTTCTTTCAATTGATTATTGGATATGCTTGACGACCCCACTAACAGCTAGGTTATACGGGAGTATGAACGAGCAGGTGATAATGGAACTAGAAAGTGATGATAAGTGAGAGGACGTTTACAAAATCTCATGCCGTATGCAGTACTCGAACCCACGGCCAGCGGTGACTTCAGTTACTACAGCGGTGCCTTAACTGGCTGAGAAATGGTGGGAGGCTACGACTTCTTTATTCAATTATTTTCATTTATATTGGGTTTAACGATGCACTGTAATGATGACTAAAATCTATTAGCGTCGGTGAACGATGAATGAGCAGATGGGTAGATGAGATGGAAGGTTATTTTCTTATGTGTGTGTGAAAATTGGGAAAGAATAGGTCGTGGCCTGTTGTCAAATTGGAACCATCCCATGCAGTTCGAACCTTTACGATAGAGGGAAACCACGAAAAATCTCTGTCAGGGTGGTCGATCATGGCGGAAATCGAACCCTGGTCTCCTGAATGACGGTACATCTCGTCTCAATAACGACTCAGTTCAAGTGATGTTACATACATTTTTCTCACAAGTGGACACCAAATATCTCCCCCCCCCCCCAATTGTCTACCCCCATCACAACTGGATTCATTTGCCTGTCCACTTGGTTTACTAGTTGCCATCTCTTGATACAACGTTTCATATTTTAAATCGGTCAACTCATAATGCGTTATGATAGACAAAGAAAGTGCAGCAACATCTATTGAGACCTCATAAAAAATATAAATCACATAAATTTACTATCGTCATCATTTTTATAATTGATAGTGATTGATTCGAGTTAGACCATCAAGCCTATTATTACAATATGATGGTACGGTAGGCTACTCACTCATTAGTCCGAATGATATGTTTTTTTTTATTTCGAGTTCGACTATTACTTATTGATTAATAATCTTATTAATTTCGATTTCTATCGACACCATCAGGGTCGGACTGGCCCACCGGGATACCTGGAAATCCCCCGCGAGGCCTCGATCGTTTTGGAGGCCTCTGATCCCTTATTAAAATTATATTTATGTGGATAAGATTTTAATCTTGAAACAATATATGTCCATGATGATTCAATTATTAAAAATAACTTCGAGAATGTCCATAACGGTTCAATTATCGGACTCCACAACTGCTTGTAAATCGCAGAAATCACTTGAAAAATGAACATATTTCAAAAATTCCCTGCGGGGCTCTACTGGGTGCTGGGGGACTGACGTCCAGCTGGGCAGTCATTGTATCTAAATAACCTGCCCCCCCCCCCCCCTCCCTCATAAATACATAAATCATAACGACGTCCCTGAACCAGGCACGTACTGGCCATAAGGCCACGACCGGTGTGGCCCCTACAGTTATGTATTCGAGAAATTTCGTGTAGTTCCCAAAACCCGTAGAATCGAATTGAAAAACATATAATTACGAAAAATTTCCCTGCGGGGCTTAATTCTCTCCTCCCTTGCTATACACTGCACACTTAGTTTTGGGGGCTCTCTATTGAGTCCTTGCCCGGAGCGCTAAAACGACACAAAACGACCATGCAGTCTCAATAACTGTGATTGGCAAATATCAGTTGGGCACCTTGAGTTCTATAAGAAAACACATTTTTTGCATCCTGATCTTATCTGAAACACGTTGAACCATATTTAAAAAGTGGTTAATTTCTGAAAATTCCCTGCGGGGCCGGAACGGGGCTTGCTTCCCCGTGGGCCACAACTTCACAGTAACGGGTCGATAGGCCTACACAACTCTTCTTATATGGCATTTTTCATTGTATTTGCATATAAACGCATACTTCGCTGTCTATATGACTTGCTCTAGACTTCGCACTTTATAATTATTTATGCACATTTTATCGAAGGTTTATGCATGACGCACTTTCAAAATTCTTGCCACCTCCCTGACCTAATATCCTAGCTACGCCACTGCTATGTTCAAAATGCTTCGATAAAAAATATTAATTATTGATAAAGAAAAAACCTTCTGTTTTCCTTGTCCTGGATTTGGTTTCATATAATTGATAATTAAATGGTCACGATAAAGTGGGCCCACAATTTCAGTGCTGGCCGGTGGGCCTTCTACTTGCCAGTATGCCAGTTATGTCAATATTTTCAAGGTTCAACAGTTTACACAATCACATGAAAGTACAAATAATTTGATGTTTATTATTCAATTTGGTGATCTATCATCAAACTCGATTTGGGGCCCTGATTTATTTTCCCCGGGAGGCCTCTGTGCCGCCAGTCCGACACTGGACACCATGAGGGAATACACTGGAATAAACGGCCCTACTTATTTGCACTTCGCAAAACGACTATACCATACCATGAAACCTGATACACACAGCCTATCTATGGGCAGCAAAATCGATCCAGAATCTCGGTTGTATGGCTTATACCAATTACTTGTATAGTCCCAAAGAAGAGGTATTACATTATTTTAAATCGTACACGAATTATTTTGTACATAGTTCTTATGAAATGACGTATGAGCATATTATAAATGTTCAGTAAAGAATTTTGTTATTGTTGTTGTTAGATGTTTTAGGTGTGTTAGACTTAGAAGAACCCACAGACGAATACTGTCAATCGAAATATTGAAAATAGACTGAAGAACCAACTGTTCTAAATTTGTTGAAACGCTATACAACATATTACTATACACATGACATAGGCCTACACTAAAAATAACAATCTATCACAACCAGAACGAAGAACTGTAACAATGTGAAGAAAGGACAACGACGTCTTGATTTCCCAAACAAATTCTTAACGATTTCATATATAGTTAATTTTAATATTTAAACAACGCACGACATTAAATTTTGAATTTCATATAGGTTTACGAAATAACAAGTTGTCAACTTTCCAATGAATTTAATTAAAATACAAGAAACCACAACAAAGTGTAGCAGTAAAGCACTCATGCTCTTAACACAACGTCAGCTCAAGGATGCATGTGGAAAAGGAGGGTAATGGAACAAATATATCAATCCTTGGTTGCATGCAATCCACACGGCGAGTAAAATACATCGTTCATGATTGCATTAAACATGTTATGGTCGGTGTTGTCAAGTCATATATTGCTATACGAATGGCAAACAGAGGTTGTAGTAATAAACCTGATGAGCCTCTTCCACATCTGCGACTTATTTCGAGCTAGAAAAGAAGTATTTTTAATTCGCTGAGGTGAACTTTCGCAAAATTGCTTGCGAAAACAGTTGAAAACGCCGTTTGAAAATGGCCAACTGTGCCAAAAAAACAATCATCAAATACACGTAAATATAAGCGACAGATCAGATCAGGCTCCGAGAATGGATCACCTACCAAGACGAGTCAACGACGGAGTGTGATGAAGGTTCGGAAATATACTCATTCAAGATTAGATTATTTTCTTAACGGCTTCACCAACAGCTATAGGTCATTTCACTTATTTGGGGGAATAGGAATGAGTGGAAGATGTTTTTCTTTAATGCTGTTTAACGACCCCACCAACAGCTAGGTTATACGGGTGTACGAATGAGCGGATGATAATGAAACGAAAAAGTGATGATAGGTGAAAGGACGTTTGCAAAAACTCATGCCTTATGCGGGACTCGAACCATGCTTGAACCCGCGCCCGACCTGACTTGAGTTCCTACCACTAGATGCTTTTTTATATAAATCCGTGCCTTCTAATGGACTCGAACCCAGGCCCGACATAACTTACTGCGCCAGGCGGACGATGTACTGAACTCAAGAATGTGTGAAGGGTTACCAACAAACGTTTTTCGTGACAATTACGTTGACGAGCTTTATCCTGTTGCACTAATAATTTGTTTCATGTATACGAAAATCTGATGAATCCGATCGTACATGTTGACAAGATCCAAATTCGAGGTTTCTAATTGGTGTACTACTAAGGTACTACTAAGGATTCAAAGACCGATGTTTACGATTGTCTACAGAATATTTCGACATTTTTCTGAAAAAAAGAGAAATTAAATTGGAATGACGGATCAACTATACACAAAGTCAACGTTTTTTCCCAATTAGGACTAAGTATGGAATGTAGGATCGTTCGGACGGGTCCAAAAAACTCCACTCCAAAAAAAATATCATAATAAACTCATTCAAACGGTTAACGGTTTGTGTCCAAAGATGTTTCCGTACTGAAAAACTCAACTACCGGTACTTATTATTATTAATATCGAAATCTTAATACACTTCAATTGTTTACCAATTAAGGTTGACAATGAATTAAGAAGACCGTTTTAGAGTAGCACCTCTTTGTTGATGAAAGACTTGGACACGGTCTTTTAGTCACCAATATAAGTAATTACGTCAGTTGAAAAGTTACTGAACTTGAATGCTGATTGGTCCAGAGGGGCGATATATATACACGACACATAATATATCGCAATATTTTTGATCTGATCTCCCATATATTATAAATCTGAAAGTTAGTCGTATACGTATCAGAAGAGATTTTCTACGACCCAGGTCGAACAAATACAATTTTCAATGAGTTATCTAACCTCCGAATCTACACGCATGGTTCTAATTTTTTTTTAAATACATTTAATATCATGCTATTGCATCCTCTATTCTATGACTGACAGGTAAAATCATAAAAATATGCAATTGCGTATTCATTACACGTGTAAAATTGTACGTGTTTCTCGTTATTTTAATCACCCATCATTATTACTCTTCCAGCATTATTACTCTTGGGTAATTCTATTGGCTAAATAACATAAAATATACCTGTCGTTACTGAAAAAAAAATATCAAGACTAGACAAAGAACATTCAACAAAACATCTGGGACCTCTAACTATGCATCAAGCAAGCTTTTGTTTGCTTAACGACCCCACCAACAGCTAGGTTATATGGAGGATCAAGCAAGCTATTTTTATAACTTATTAACTGTCTTTCACACTTGGCTTTTGTAATGAGTTGCTTTTTTCCGCTTTATGGATACTATAGGCCTAATCATCTCATATAATAAGAACTTGATATCATAATTAGTTATAAATACAAACAGATAAAAAAACAATTACGATAATTGAAACCGTCTGGTTTGTGCATAAGGTTCCTTCTTGCATTAGGTCACTTGCACAATACGCCACAATATGGCCATAAACGGCTTTATAAACATATAGGCTGATAGGCATACAAAGGTTACAGAATAGACAACTAACTGACTTTCTACCTATCCTCGATACAGAAATAGTAATAGATACCATCTATGGTAATAGAACCACATATGAATACGTATGCCTATACACTGGCCAGTTAATAAATCTTACCCAATCAATACAAATATATATAAGATAATCTGTGATAAAATCGTCAAATTGAGAATACATGCGAGTACAACTTGGCGAAATGTCCAATTTTCAACGACGACTGAAATTTTCAAGATGAAAAAAAATTATAATACATTAGTATAGGCCTACACGTCTTTTTCAATAGCAATTGAAAATTGGTATTGACCGTAGATATTTAGCCCGTAGATATTTAGTACCATAGATATTTAGACCGTAGATATTTAATAGACCGTAGATATTTAGCCAAATGTCAGTTTTTTTGAGAACTTTGAATCGGTATGACACATAACAATATTTTCATATTTTAATGAAATGATGTGAAATCAAGTTATTGACCTTAGATTCTAACATTTTCAAAAGTATGCAAAAAAAGTGTTATTTTAGCTGCATGTACAACATAACAAAATTATGCGATAAGTAATAAATTGGTTCTAGAATTTTACTATATAAATCATACTGCTCAAATTTAAAGGGCCTATACCACCTAATATCTGAAATTTCTATCATTATGTATTACGATTTTCACAAGAATACACATAGGATCTCCTTTTAGATTTATGGGGCCTACTTGTGGAAATGTTAGGATCCAAAGTTGATTATTTTAAAGTATTATTGAGACATGCATTTTTGTTTGTATATTCGATTTTCGACATCTTCCAAAGTTGACAGCAAGAAATGACATTTCGCTAGATCGAGTCACATGTGTTCTGGAAATATTATCTCAAAATTTGACGAAACCATGACGAGAACACACTACCGGTAGTTATTAGACGAGCTTTAGCGAGGATTCAATTTGACATACTGAAAAAAATTGGTGTTCGTTTTTATGTTTTTTTTTCTTTTTTTTTCATGTTTTTTTGTCGGTTCTCCACAGGTCAAACGGCTACATTTATCAACTTCAAACTTTTTTTCAATGTGGTTCCTTATCTAACTTAGATCTGTATAGTTTTGTGGCATTATCGGGGAGTAACTTTTTCTTTTATGAATTTAAGAAATTTCAAAAATTACCATTAGAATAACATAGCGAAAAAAAAAGAAAATATTTTTATTTTCCCTAAAAATGAAATTCAGCGTGAAGTTGAATTACATTTTGGTACACATTTCTAAAAAATTTCAGCTTGATCGGGTCAGCCATTTTGAAGAAAAAACATAAAATGTGCTAAATTGGTACCACTCGAAGCAGTTTTTACCCATTTTTACCCATACTATTACTATTCGCTCGTCTAACAACGCATATATGGCGTTTTCCTAGTTAGAATATGTACATTCAATCAATCGTACTAGTAGCCTACTACCGACAAAATAATCAGCTATATTCACGTTGATTATATGATACCTAAAAAGTTATATTTAAAAAGTAAAATAATGCAGTTGGCATCACAATAGTTCCTAATCGGGCCTAAATATAGATTCTCAGGATTAAATTTCAAATAAATATTAAATATAACTCAGCAGGTTGAATCATTTTCATCATGACATCACTAGCACGATAAGTATAAGTATTATCATATTACAAACAATAACCATCATGAATAGAATGCTGACCCACAATAGGTTAATATACGTCTTTTTTCAGAGATTAGACCAAGACTGAGCTATTAACAACCTACAGCTAAATGAGCTTAATTAATAATCCAACAGGAATTAGGATTTGACGCTTTATAAACTAAACATTCAAACTCAAGACTAGAAAGAGGAATGTGACACAAAATCAGGCCATGCCACAAAAAGCTACCAAACCAGCTAGATAAGGCTTTGTGACTATACGAGATGAAGGTTTTGATCGACCGTCTCCCTAGACTCATACCACTATCGCACGGGTGGTTCACGTCCTCATCTTTTGTCAATTCAAATACGTTAAAATGGGCCCTATGCTAATTTGTTGAAAACTAGTACAATTAGCAAAAAATTACAATTCTAGATGCTGAATACAAAGATGATGTCGAACGAAAGTCTGATGGGGATTAGTATGTCATCGATCGTCAACATGCATGTAATCAAATCAGTTGCTAGCGTACTGTGTGTCGTTTTATTTTATAATGTGGAAGTATTGTGCACCAATAGCGAACCTAATCCGGATCTGCATTTGAATACGGTAAAAACAGTTTTTTTTCAAATAATTCATAAAATAAATAATATAATAATAAATAAAATAAATAAATATATAAATAAATGAATAATAAATAAATAAAATAATGATTTTTTTTTCATAATTTATCTTCCATTTCCATAATGTTGGTAATAATTGCAATCAACTAAAAATGAACTACGAGCAAACTAAAAGCACCTACCGATGCTACTATATAAAGAGCCCTCTAAATGTAACGTGGAGACATGACGTGACGTAATGTAACGTTAGACCACCCCAGGTACACCAATCCACTATAATTCTTGGTTTTAATGTTTAAATAAGTCAATGGTATTACAGAAGAAATACTAAAAGTACAGAAACGAACTCTTAATATCACTTCCTTGAAGTCTCAAGATCCAAGTTCTACGAAATGGAAATCGAATTGATTCCGTTCGGTCAGTTTGTTTTTAGAAAAGATAATTCTTATGAACAAAATATCGGCGTGTAACACGCTGCACAATAAACTTGAGATGAAATTAAAACTATTGACAGTGAATGAAGAAATACAAGTTTCAACATTTCCCTGCTTCTCAATGTGGCAACGCACATACGACGGACGTTCTATAGCTAACATTAGCTTCATCTCAGATTAGTTTTAAAAGTCACTATCGATTTATTCATTTCGATTGGGTTCAACGACGCACTGTATAGTGATGACTATAGAACTATTGACGTCGGTAATATCGATTTCAGTTAAAAGTTACGATCCGTTCTGTACGGATTGTACGGATATTATATTATATAGTATAGGTATAGTTAAAGGTATACCTAAGAAAAATGCCCACGTATTGTAAATCATTCGAAACGAAAATCAAACGTATGCACAAGCAAATCACTCGACGAGTTCAGTACATGTATATTTGATGAAGATTTTGTATTGACGTACTACTATGTACTTTACTGAGTAAAATAATTAAATTAAAAAAATGATAAAAACAAAACTACGGTCATGATAACACCTCGTGAAAGCTTGCATTTCTAGCCTTCTAATATTAAAGCGAGCACACAAACGAAACTGAACCATTCGTTCACTTAGTCTATAGGCCTATGCTATCAGTCTAATCAAAATTATGTATATGTATAAACCTGAATATTTTCATTCGTAACAGCATGACACCAAAATCAATGATATTTTGAAAAGTACGTTTGTGAGGGCTCATCTTGAAAGCATACACGCTTATAGCAGACGCCTGCGACCTTTCAATACCAAATCGAGGAGAGTCTGAGAAGATTTACAAAAATATTTGTGAATGAATGGGTTGAATATTTGGGTTTTACGGTGCGTCAACGACGGGGTTATTTTGCGCCGATTTTTTTTATTTGTAAATATTCCACAAACCAACCACCAAAACATGTTTCCTCCTCAGATCGGGTTGGCCATCAAGAATGGTTATCCTGCAGAAAAGCATTTCGCAACTACCCTCGACGGCTTCCAACTGGAGATGCACCGCATCCCTTACAGCAATCAGTCACCTGCATCGATCACTTCTACCAAACCCATCGCCTTCTTGCAGCATGGCTTGATGGGAACCTCCGCCAACTGGATCCTCAACGGGCGGAACTCATCGTTAGGTACAATAGTTGCATTGGTTATTAGGGATGAGAATGAGCGGAGAGAGATGAATGATTAGTTCAGTATCAAGTCTTATTCTCCTCGACCCTCTCAATCGATTATACCACACATTTCTTTCGATGAGAAATTGAAAAAATCAGCTTTCAATATTATTCTCATAATAATATTATCTTCGATAATATTATCTTCGAAAACCCGGAAAAAATTGAAAAATATATATGAAAATTATGGGGAAAAAATCAAATGAAATTATGGGAAAACTCTCGACAAAAATTGAAAATCAAGTAAACGATGTAACCAAAAGTTTGAAGGAATAGGCATATACAATGCCAACACATTTTACGAATAATTCCAACATAAGTTTGAAAATATGGTTCAGCAAAAATTTTAATAGAAAAGATTTTTAAAACAATTTGGAGAAATATCAAATTTATTTTTCGAATGTTCTATTTGAAACACGGTAAAACATCGACAGAATGCTTCTTTTACTTCGTGTCTGAGTGGAGCTTATACCTCATGCCCGACCACAGATAAAGGAAGCTAAAGATAAAGCTTCCTTTATCTGTGGCCACGCATGGCAATTGGCATCGACCTTCGCCCAGTGTTTTAGTCGACAATCATCGAGTGTCGATGTAGCCAATATTGGTTTGTTTGCGCCAAATTTTGAAAGGTATTAGATATCATGTAATTGGAATTCCCAATTTAGCAGAAACATATCGTTCATATCTACAAACGCACAAAGTATATATAAGAACTATTACAACTATCATGTATTCTGCACACAAAAATTTCGTTTTTTACCGCCATATCAGTAAAATAAAATTTTAGTATCCGTTGTGTAGGTATTGCATCTATGGCATTACTACGGCTATACTTCGAATGTTGATAGCTTACACTGAAAAGTCATCTCCAAAATCGAAAAACGACTCCTACACTCGGAAGCTTCAGTTTCTTTTATCTGTCTCAACAAAGAATGGTTTGTTAGGCCTCACCTAACTAGGTTAGTTAGAATAGTAATATATATTATATAGTAGCAAGTAGTGTGTAGAAGAAAGTATTGTAGATTAAGGGTTAATATATTTAGAATAGAGTATAGTATTACCGTTAGTTAGAAGCCATTAGGGTGAACTAGAAGTAAGGGTTGGGCACGAGTGTGAAAGGGATGCAAGTGAAGGCTGCTGTAGCCCAACACTTCTAGTCGGGCGGCCGTCAAGGCAAGAGCGTTGAACTGTGTGTGTTATAGTGTAAATTATAATTTAAGAATATACTGATTATTTTAAAAGTTGATTGTGTTTGTCTTGATTTCGGGACCCTCTACCTCTAGATCATAACAAGATTGGGGGCTCGTCCTAGCAAACCTAATTATTTATTCTCTGGAATCGAGTGAATTGCGTGGGAGTTGTACAACTGGTAGGCCTACGCCGGCAGTATAGGCAATCCTTCGAGCGCGGGTGTATTGCGGGTGTATTTGCGTGTTTTATATTGGCGCTTCCCTCAGTTTTCTTTTCGGGTGTAATTTTTTTGAGTGTACAAACAATTCGGTGTGTTAGTGATAAGTATAGACAATAATGGTTTTCTGAACTTTTGTAAGGAAGAATTTCATGAACTATTTTATTTTATTTTCTGAACTTTGTTAGGAAGAAAATGGCATCTAGTAATAGTAACATGTTCGACGAAGATGCGTTGCCGATAGATCTACTCATGACACTGGGCAAATGCCAGAGTGGAAACTTTGACGGGTTTGTCGAGGCTCTCCGAAATGCATGCAACAGTGTGTCGTTACCCCCGCCCTCACAACCCCCACCGCCACCACCGGTCCCACCTCGCGGTTCAGCCAAGCACCTGAGCAGTTCGACCACGGGAATCGATGATGGAGTTCTCCGTTCATTACGGCTGGAACTACCGACGTTCTGCGGCCGGACAGATGCACGGACACCCGAAGCGTTTCTGGACGCACTGACGCGATACGCTCGCGCCTCACATCACGACCACCAATGGCTCCTGAGGGACGTCGTACCAGTGGCCCTAGTGGGAGATGCGGAACGTTGGTGGGTCTCGCGTGGAGGTTACGTACTCTGGGATGCGTTCCAGCGAGATTTGTTAAGAGCCTTCGGAGTGCCGGACCGCATTCGTCGTCTCCGCAGGGAACTGGATGCTCGCACACAACATCCGGACGAGGATTTTGCGTCTTTTGTACGAGTAATTGGGGCGTACTATGCCCGTATTGGAATGGAAGTGACGGAGGACGAGAAAATTGAGCGCGTCCTCGCCCAGGCGACACCATTCACTCGGCACCTGTTGATAGGCCGTTCCTTCTCGTCACTGGTGGAGATGGAGGACACTGGTCCGGAACTTCAGGAGTTTGTGTGGAGGACACAAACGTACCAACCTCCCCCTTTATCGTCCAACTGCCTAGAGAGGGATTTGGCGTTCCAGCCAGCTGATCGCGCACATACCCCGGCTACCACGTTTCCAGCGCCGCGCCGCCAGCCTGAAGTTGGAGACACGTGTAGGCGGTGCCAAGGAAAGGGGCACTGGGCTCACGAATGTCCGACGCCTCGAGCGCCGTCGTCGTCGGGAAACGCCAGAGTGTGAGTGCCGAGCCTGCGGACACTCATGCTCACGTGATGCAGGTAAGTAACGTAGGGTCAACCCCTCCTATGTTACTATTACAAGTCGGCTCGTCAAGCCTCAACGCGCTGCTCGACACAGGCTCGTGTGTCAGCCTCCTCGGAGATGCCGGACTGCAAGCTGCTGTTGCCGCAGGAGCTAAGATATGCAACGTGTCCCGCCCACTGAAGTTGGCGTCAGGGGTAGCGCTGGCGACAGCTCAGCTTGTGGTCCCGATATCATGGCCAGGTGGCCAACGTCGACAGAGGATGCTCTACTTACCGGAGCTGGCGACGGAGGCGATATTGGGTACAGATTTTTTGTTTGCCACTGGGATTTCCATTCACGTTGCTGAGGGCGGCTGGACTCTGGGATCCGCACCACAACACGTCATTCCATTCTCGTCATCAGCTGTCCGCTCATCAAAAATTCCATTTGATTACACCAGCTCGGAGGATTTGGGGTGCATCGGGTTGGAGCGTTTGTTCACCGACGTCCAACAACTTCCTCAAATCCCTCCACGTTCAACACCACCACGGCCGCAGCTATCTCCGCCACCGCCATCACCAGTATCTACGCCATTGTCGGGGCACCGCCGTGATACGGTAGTAGGCCAACACCCGCCTCTACCTACACGGAGCGAGCAGCTTCACTCGGTGCTGGCTGCATTACAAGTAGTCTTGCAGAGATCTCAAACCACATCCGGGCACCAAGAGGTGCCAGCACTACCATCATCAGTGCCACCTCAGTTAACACCACCGCCAACCTACTTCTGTGAGCCGCTGGTGACAGAACACCCGCCTTTACCTACACGTCGCGAGCAACTCCAGTCCGTACTGGCAGCTTTGGACATGGTCTTGCAGGCTTCCCACACCAAGTCAGCCCAGAAAAATACGCTGGATGCACGTGGCATCTCCACTCCGGCTACATTGCCAGAGGTAGCTTTTGCGTCTTCGACTTCATCGCGCCCCATCGTTCTCCCGGAGCAGGTCACTCCTCCAACGGTATCTCATTGTCCACTGAGCGTGCAGCTGCCAATGCGGGACTTGCTGATGAGGTTTTCCGCGCTATTTACAACAACGCCTGGCATTACATCGCAGGCTAGGCATAGCATCAACACGGGTGACCACTCCCCGTACAAATGCAAATTGCGTCCCGTCAACGCGAAGAAGCGTGAGGTCCTGGATGGTCTGATTGATGACCTTCTATGTCAGGGTATCATTCAGCCCTCACGCAGCAACTGGGCATCAGCTCCAGTAATGGTCCCTAAAAAGTCTGGTGGCCATCGAATGGCGGTCGACTATCGAGCCGTTAACACTCGTACGAAGGTGCCAGTGTACCCCATGCCATCGACGGAATGGGTGTTCGCTCAGCTAGGGCAAGCGGCGTGGTTTTCCGTGCTCGATTTATCACAAGGCTTCCACCAAATCCCCGTGGCACCAGAAGATCGCCCGAAGACGGCTTTTATCTGCCACCGAGGCCTATTCGAGTACGTGCGTATGCCTTTCGGGCTAGCCGGCAGTCCTGCAACGTTCCAGGCTTTGATGGACAATGTACTCCGTGACCTAAAGTATAAGTGCGCAATGCCGTTTTTGGACGACATCCTCGTGTTTTCGAACACAGCAGCGGAGCATGTTCGGGACCTGAATGCGGTGCTCTCCCGGTTAGAAGCAGCAGGACTCACGATCAACCCATCTAAAGTACAGCTGTTCCAGACGTCCCTCAAGTTTTTGGGACACATTATACGTCCCAACGAATGTTCCCCCGACCCAGAGAAGGTAATGGCCGTCTCGTCATTTCCTCGCCCGTCAAAAGTCAAGGAACTACAAGGTTTTCTCGGTTTAGTCGGATATTACCGGAAGTTCTTGCCAGGTATGGCAAACACTACTATGCCACTAACGCGCCTCACACGGAAAAACGTTCCGTGGCACTGGGGTGCTGCAGAAGAGTCGGCTTTCCGAGCAGTCATCCAGAGCTTAACGGATGCCACGACATTAGCCCTCCCGGACCTCAACAAACCTTTTAGTGTCGAGACCGACGCCAGTGGGTTGGGTATTGGGGCAGTCTTGCTGCAGGACGATGCGGAAGGTTCTCCTCGTCCAGTGGAGTTCATCAGCCGTCAGTTAACGCAGCACGAGAGAAACTACACCGTCCAAGAACTCGAGTGTCTGGCAGTTGTGTGGGCTGTGGACAAGTTCCGCCCATACCTGGAATTTTCCCATTTCGACCTCCTCTGCGACCACGCCTCACTGTCGTGGATGTTTAAAACGGAACTGACATCGAGCAGGGTCCGTCGATGGGTGCTGCGCCTCCAGGGCTACAACTGCACGGTGCGATTCCGCAAGGGAACATCGAACCTACCGGCAGACGCCTTGAGTCGCGCTCCAGTAGGGCTAGCCTCAGAGGCCCCAAGACACTCGGTGGCGGAAACTCTGTTGCCTATTGAATTGGTCGAACCAACACATACCGTACATTTCGAGCGGTCAACTGACTTCGTTGCGGCTTGCGCGGCAGTCGATGTGTCTGCAATATCCGACGTCCCGACGCTCGTTACACATCAAAATAACGACGTTGATCTGGCCGCACTCAAGCTCTACCTGCAAACTTCTCGACTTCCAGTCGATCCTAGGCTATCTTCATGGATCCATGCTTCTGCCGCCTCCAGTGCCATCACCGACGAGGGTCTATTAGTCAAACGTGTCGCAGGTCTACCTGGCAGCGACGAATCATCTTGCCAGAAGGTATGGCTGCCTCGGACACTCCGTGGTCTGGTCCTAACAATGGAGCATTGCCATCCTCTCGGCGGACACGGCGGTTTCTTACGAACGCTGACAAGAATCCGCAGGTCATACATCTGGATGGGAATGCGGTCTGACATCTCAGAGTTTGTGCGCTCGTGTGCGACTTGCCAAACCATCAAGCCCAATCGCCAGAAACCGGCAGGCCAGATGGACAGCCGGCTTGCAGACTGCCCATTCGCCGAGCTCAGCATTGACTTCGTAGGGCCACTACCACGGACAAGAAACCGCTTCCAATACCTCCTTGTAGTAGTGGACAAATTTACACGATATTTAGAAGTATTTCCAATGCGCCAGGCATCCACTGACGCTGTAGTGCCACTGATGGTGGAAGTGTTCGCACGGCACGGCTTCCCTCGAAGCATATCGAGCGACAACGGGAGGCCGTTCGTGAGCGAACTATGGCAAGGTGTTTTGAAGCACTTAAACATTGTAGAGCGGCACACCGTTCCCTATCGACCATGTGGCCAGACAGTCGAGAGGCACAATGCGACATTAAAACAAACTATCATGGCCTACTGTGAAACACACCGTGACTGGGATCGACGTCTCCAGGAGATCCTCTTCGCCCTCCGGTCGGCTACCTCCGTAGCAACAGGGTACTCGCCAGCTTTTCTCACGTACGGTCGCGAGCTAAGGGCCCCTTGGCATCTGAACGAGGACTACACCCGTGGTAGAGAAGAGGACGGAGCATACGAGAGGCACGAGTTCGCTGCCGATCTACGGAACCGACTTGAAACCGCGAGAGACTTCGCTGCTCAGCGTGCGAGGGAAGCGCACAACACGGCGAAGGTCCGCTACGACAAGGCACGCAAAGTCGCAGCATTCCAAGTGGGCGACTTGGTGTGGCGCGACCAGCACGTCCTCAGCGATGCCAGTCGAGGTATCTCCGCCAGCCTGGCACCGAAGAGGAATGGGCCCTACCGAATATGCCGCGCCATCGGGCGCAATGTATTCGACTTGGTGGCCCCTGATTCCGGTCAACCGAGGGGGCGAGCCAATGCGGACCAGCTTTTGAAGTTCGAGCCAGTTCCGGGATGGGCGCGGGACGCGACGACGGCACCGGCTCCGAGGGTGCAGACAGCGCCACCTCCTCCACAGGCAGATCACCGCTATAACTTGCGTCAACGCCAGCCGTAGATTTAAGGGGGGGAGAATGTTAGGCCTCACCTAACTAGGTTAGTTAGAATAGTAATATATATATTATATAGTAGCAAGTAGTGTGTAGAAGAAAGTATTGTAGATTAAGGGTTAATATATTTAGAATAGAGTATAGTATTACCGTTAGTTAGAAGCCATTAGGGTGAACTAGAAGTAAGGGTTGGGCACGAGTGTGAAAGGGATGCAAGTGAAGGCTGCTGTAGCCCAACACTTCTAGTCGGGCGGCCGTCAAGGCAAGAGCGTTGAACTGTGTGTGTTATAGTGTAAATTATAATTTAAGAATATACTGATTATTTTAAAAGTTGATTGTGTTTGTCTTGATTTCGGGACCCTCTACCTCTAGATCATAACAGGTTCAATACGCGAAAACAAATTAGATCGATGTCTAATGGTAAACAATACTCGTCACAATTGCCATGGCGTAATCCTACAAAAATACTTTCAATAACAAAAAGACAACCTGCAAACTGTAAGAAAACGGTCTTTTTTACGTCATGATTACACTTGAGTCATACAAGAAAGGTGATCTAACAACAGAGAAATATAATAATGGCCACTGCTGCAAATATGGACAAGTGGCCTTGGAGGGCATACATCATGCCAGCAACAGTGTACTGACCCGTTCACAATAGATACAAAAGTACATATTTACACAAATAACAAGTGTGGGTTCTAGTTATATTTTCTTGTATAGGATAATAAATGCACGCAATTATAATATGCAGAGATATATCAGATATGCAGTTGAATGATTATATCGACAATTATAGTTTAATGAACAGATGTGATTTTGTATGAATCACAATGAGCTGGGCATGTGCCAGTTTCTTGCCAAGAAAACTGATAGTTGTGAGTTTCAAACAAATTGCTAATTTCAAACATTACGATGTATTTCTTTTCATTGGTTTATAGATTATTATTTATATTCATCGTCAATATACGTCAAAACGTTGACATTTTCTTCGTGAGCTGAGTAGGCCTACACAATGTTTTTTTCCCATGTGGAAAATGAAATTGCTTAGTTAAAATAATTTATGAAATGCCCCCCTTTCCTCTCCCAATCAACGATCAAAATCGGACATTGAAAATGTCGGTTGTTTTGCACTATGCCAACACGTGCGTCATGACTCGAAAAATAGAGGTGGGTATACGCTTAATCTAGAATATTACAATCAAATGTCAGTTCATGTAACTAGATGATAACAGATATAATCGACAGACATCAATATTCATTTTTTTTGAGATTGTAGGCCTATATGATACAGTTGAGGGATATCTTGCACTACTCGCCAAAACATGTCTAAACGTGGAACGCCTCTAACAGGAAACAGAAGTTCGTTGTGCGGAATACCGTATCAAGCGTGATAATCAAATACGAGAATATGAGGGTACCTTACAGGCCACATGTGTTTGCATTCAACCAGATAGCCCAAAGCTGTTGACATTGTCAACAGTTTATAATCAATAGCAGAAAGTGTAAACTGTGAAAACTATAGAACTATATCAATCTCATAATGAACAATATTTACCATGCGTGCATATATAGCTATAGTCTGCAAGTACACATAATATTGTATGAAAAAAAATCTTCTCAATAAAAACCATTCCTACACCTTTCTGCAAACATCCAGGTGGTGAAATCAGCATAATTATTAGATATTATTTTACACAACTCTTATTCACCTTGAATCCGCAGTTGTGTTAGCTTATACAAGAAATGATTGCATACTTGATCTAAGGTCATTTTCTTCCATTACAGGCCTACCTCACTTTATTATCGGCCGAATTTCAAAAGCATTTTTCCATCGCGAGTATAGGCCATATAGCTAGAAGTAACTTTTCAATTGCAGACGCATCCAAAAGTAAATTAAACGCATCATACTTCTAAAGAAAATAAATTGTTATAAATCCTAAAAACTTACAGAAAGTGAAAAATTACAAACCGATTGTGACAAATTATTGAAATCAATTTGAATGAACAATATGAATCACTTTGGATTAATTCGTTACAATAACTTACCCTATGAGAATGAAGGAACTTGCGTCGAAAAATGTCAAAAGAGAATTTAAAAAATCATCGATCGAAAAGGCTCAGGCCAAACACCTACAAATTTCAAATCAGTCGTACTCGATCTCTTGTGATCCAAGTGTGCAATGCTCGACACATTTAGGTAAAACCTTCATTCTGTCGATTTTAAGTAACCCGTAAAAGTTATGTAAATGAAATACAATGAGAAAAAATAATGAATAAACACTTCCTATACCGGTATACTATACTTAGCAGGATGGGATGTGGTTCTAGATTCAATCATCCATCCTTAAAATAAAATAAAGATAACGTATTCCAATAGATATAATATTTGCATTTCCTCTTTGTTATCAATGACTGATGACTCGACTTGTATTGTACTCCCCAATCCAGCATACTTGCTCGCCGACGCCGGCTACGACGTATGGATGGGCAATGCCCGAGCGTCCACCTACTCGCAGACGAAGAACGGCAGTACACCGTCGCAGAGTAGCTACTGGCAGTTCTCTTACCACGAGAAAGGTATTTACGACCTACCAGCGATGATCGACGCCGTATTAGCCGTCACCAAACAAAAGAAAATATTTTACGTCGGCCATTCTCTCGGCAACACCATGCTGTTCATCATGTTGGCGGAGAAACCGGAATACAATGCTAACATACGTGCTGCGTTCTGTTTAAGCCCCGTCGCTTACGTACAAAACGTGCAACATCCCTTGTTTCAGTTCCTATCGCGACTATCGAGCAACATACAGGTATTGGCGATAACTATGAGTTTGTACTGATATTGGCCATCTTTTCCAGAATGACTAGAATCATTGGCAAATGTAACAGAGATTCTAATTTAAAATAGTATATGCCTACATAACTAATTTATTTAGTGTCAAGACCGCCTCGAAGTATTGATACAATCAAGAGCAAGGTACCACTTATAAACGGTATTATTATTTCATCCCTGCCTCAACTACAGGAAACATATTTTATAAATCACGATTTTGATTGTAAAAAAAATGAAGACAAAACGGTATCAACGACATAAGATAGCACCCCTATTACAGGCCCCATTTGTATACACAGTCTACTTGTATATTAGCTATTATAAATATATAGGGAACCCAATTAAAGTGACACGGTATGACCTTCATTTCTTTCTATTCCCTGAAATGATCAGCCTCCAGCAACTGCCAATTTAAATCACATGTCATAATTCCTTCATAAAGTCTATCATTACAAAGACTAAAATGAAATAGACAAGTTCACTAATCAACTATTTTTGTGTGCAGTTGTTCGCGACCATCGTCGGTGCCCACGAGTTCGCGCCTAGGACACCGATAATACAAACGCTCGAGAAAACTCAATGCTCGCACAGCTCAATGCCGGGGAACTATTGCGAGAACATTTTGTTCAAACTATTCGGATTTGAAACGACTAACTGGAACCAGGTGCGTGGAAAATTCGGACGCGTGTGCTTAATTGCCTGAAGCTAAAGCTAGCATTTAAACTATATTTTGCGACCACGGTTTGTCTCAGGTAGAATTGTTGCTTCAAAGTCTGATTCATAACTTGTTCCGTCTCGCAAAGTCAGGTGAATCAATAGAAAAAAATCATAACGTTACTGACTGTTTCAAGTGACTTGAATTAGCCAACACTTAAAAACCTTAAATCTTATACTATCCTAGGCAATTTGGCACACAATCTATTGCAAAATTATCTCAAATCTATACACCGGTACGCAAATGTATGTTTAAGGCCCATTCACAATGCGAAGCTAACTTAAACTTATACGTATACGTAGTCGTTAACTCAAGTAGCTATCGTAATATCTGAAGTCTCTATTCACAATAGACCAGCAAGTAACCGCATACGCGAAAAACTAACCAATCATAATTTCGAATTTCAACCAATCACAATTTTTTCTCTGTTGTCGGTGTCTCCAGTTCCCGCGCCCTTCTTCAATGTCGATCGACTCGGCTTTCTGATTGGTTGCTTCTTACGTTGAACGTTAACTTGTAACGCAAAAGCTTGGACCTTGGTAGCTTACAAGTTAACGGCTTACGATAATAAGTTAGCGGGTTGCATTGTGGATAGGCAAGTCACTTCCCCTAAGCCAAACATTTCATAAGTTGACGCTTACGTTAGAAGTTTAAGTTAGCGTCGCATTGTGAATGGGCCTTTATTTTCTACCAGTAGGCCCTACATACGATCGTGTTTTTCTCTACCTTAATCTCGTACGTTTTGGCAAAGTACTACAATACTCCTTTTACAAAAGCTATGAAAACGCATTCATCTTTTAAAAATATTCAGTTCAAAATACTAATAACTGAGGTCAGAGATATATATATATTTGACTGAATCCACAGACGATGCTGCCTGTTCTAATCAGTCACGCATCCAGAGGCGTCTCGGTGAAAGAGATGGTCCACTGGGGTCAAAGTGTGCGTAACGGAGGATTCTGCCAATACGACTACGGGCCTACGGTGAACCAGCAGTGGTATGGCACCGCGACGCCCAAATGCTACGCGTTATCAAACGTCGTGTGCCCAGTGGCACTGCACGTGTCAGAATCGGACGTATTCACACCTCAGCACGTGAGTTGAAGTGTCTTTATTACACGATATTCGCCCGCTGAACAGTCATTCAGGGGACCGGGGTTCAATTCCCGCCATGGTCGACCATCCTGACGGGGGTTTTTCGTTGTTTCCCTCTGTGCTTTAGGTCAATAGTGGGATAGTTCCTTAACAGTAGGTTCCTTAACAGTGTGTCGTTAAACCTAATATAAATGAAATATTCTACGAAATTTTCCCAATGAACAGTCATTCAAGAGACCAGGTTTCGAATTCCGCCATGGATGACCATACTGAGTTGGAGGTGCATCATGGTTTCCCTCGGTCGTTAAAACGAATACGGTATAGGTGCTGGAGTGTTCTCAAGTGCAGACTATATATACGATCTTTCCTTCCCACATATTCCAATCATCTCAATATTCATTCACCGCCGGGAATAGATCTTAGTAATCATTACAGCACGTCCGTGAACTCAATATATGAATAAATAGATTAGCGCATTCATTTTCGCATTACAAGCACACAGACAAAGAAAGTAGGTACATTTAAATTTAATCTACGATTCCTGAAATAAAATTTTCATTCAAGTTATAACGAAAAAGAAGGTTTGACCAAATTTGGCACTATACGATTTAGCAAAGTTATTATAATTCAGTAGTATATACCTTCAATACAATCTATATAAATCAACTACAACATGATTGTTACATATGACTGTGACAACCTATTTACAAACCAACAATATTTCTATAACCTTCCTTATCTATAAATCGAAACATCTAGTATTATAATATAGTAGTTGGCTATTGTAGAGTTGAGGTCTCCAAGCCATTCAGTATTACAAAATAATACAAACTTAGTAATACAATGCTACAGAGAACAAACAATGGATGATTGATTAGATAAGAATAATATATGAATGGTCGATCGATCACGCCAACAATGTGGAGAGATCGGCCACGCGAATTCTTTGTACGAGCTAGCATTATATATAAATGATGGGTAAATGAGATAATCTGTTACAAAGTACGGTACGGTACATCAATTGTTGTCTAATTAGGCATTAGACAGGCAGTTAATTTGTGTGTAATTGTAATTGCAGGACACGGCAATGTTGGCGACAATGCTGCCAAACGTTGTAGCGCAGAACTATATCAAGCAGCAGGGGTTCAACCATATGGACTTCATATGGGCAAATGTCGCGAAGACTTTAGTCTACGATGAAGTACTAACTCATATGAAGAATTTTTAATTATGAATTTGTATTGAATTAATTTAGTCTTGCTAGTGTTTACTATGTGCATTATATTTAATTTATTATTTTACATGATTTGTAAATGCATGTTTCTCTTAGTTTTAGAAAGTATTTAAATCACGTACGTTCTCGATTGATTTGTTCATTTTATCCATGTATACCGAGTTTAAAGACGCACTGTGATAATCATTAAGAGTCCATGGGAGTCGATCGAAATTCTAATAAGAAGGAAACAAAGATAATTTCAAATTTCAATACAGGTCTTCAAGATGATAAAGTAGGCCAGCTATACTTACTATTTATCTCATATCGCTAATTGTCATGTGTACACGGCTAAAAAAAAAGAAGTTTTAACCTATACCCATGATAATTATGTGATATGACATAAATAGTTAAATTAATTACGCCATCTTAAAGGTATTGAAAATATCTGTGTTTCCTCTTTACTAAAATTTCAAAAGTTATCACCAAAAAGCAAAAAATCGATATTCTCTAAATCGACTCCCATGGACTCTTGAAGACCTATTGCTGAAATCGTGGCCCGCTCTCAAAGAGCCATTACCACGATATCTCAAGTCAGGATGGTCGACCATGGCAGGAATCGAAGTCAGGTCTCCTGAATGTATACTATATAATAAATAGTCCCATGGAACTTTGTCTATGTAGGCTATGCTATTTTTTATGTGCAATTCACAACTCAGGACGAACCATCTGATCGGTTTCAAATTTGTAATAACCAAATTTAGCAAATTCCGTAAGAATAATGTCGGGAAATAATTTCAAACTTTTTATAGAAATCCATCTTTACAATAAGCCCCACAAATACATTTCATGTTATTTTGAAATAAATCAAGAAATAAAACGACCTATGTTGCGAATATATTCCACCACGTTCTTCCATTGACGTGAAAATGTTTAGGGTTTTCGTAATAGATAAGTGTTACTTTGTTATTTACGATAAGATTGGCGATAATAAACACACGCTTACAATTTGTGCAGCTGTCAGAACAAGATTTAATTGTTTTCTTAAACTGTATTTTATCAATCTAAAAAGTCCTCCGTGTGCAGAAAAACCGTGAGAAAAATATCACTGATAGATTAGATAAATATAATTAGTCGGTATATGTATGTGTGAACTTCTATCTATACGAAAGAATGTTCCGATCGACCGTCCCCCCATTCTACAGCAATCGCGCGCGAGAGTTTCGCTTCTTCATCTTTCGCAGACACAAACATACAATATATATACAAGATTACAGGAAATAATTTGAAGAGACAAACTCTGTGGAAAAAGGAACCAACGAGTTATGAGTAAATAAAAAGGGATCACCACAAATTTACAATTAATGCATTTTATGAAAATTGAAATTTTGACAAGAGTTACGTCATAATGTTAATGATACTTGTGACGTGCAAATTAAATTGACATAAAAATTAATATGAATACTGAAATTGTATTTTCATTTTATGACACGATTTCATGCGTGCACATTCATTCAATAGGCCTACATTTGATTTAATTTATGAGTATATTATATATAATAAAAACAGAGTTGTCAACGACAACGGTCATTTTGAAACGTCTTTCAATTTGGAAACAATGATTGTATGTCAAGATTTCGTTGTATATGAATAAATAAAAAACGCCAATGACAAAATATCACCGTATTATCCATTATCCATGTAAGATCTCCATACAAGGAAATTCTAGGTGAAGACTAAACTAACGCCTAAAACGAGTCTAAAAATAGTGACATCATTCCAGTCGTGTATCATTCTCATCTAAACGGTGACAACACTGTTCGGTTCAAAACAATCAACAACAGGCCTTCGTGTAAATTAATCGTATCGTTAAATGAAATTACAGATAAGCTGCCGATAGATCTAGATGGTATCGAGTATTTTTCTAGAATATATCATAATATAGCTCCTAGCAAACTAAGTAGCTTACCTGGTTTACAAGAGTTTCACTTGTATTCGAAACATGCGCGTACTTCATCTTTAACAGCCCACAATTTCCCACCCGTAACAACCAACTAGTCAACAACCACCGATCAAGCTGTGCGGATCAATGATAATAATGGATTTGAATACGTTTTAATTATTCAATTAACACATTAAATATAGCTCGAATGAAGGGGAATGCATACATTTAAAAAAATGCTATTCTGATAAGGTCTACGATTATTGATAAAGCGATCAAAGTTGAAGAAAATGAGAAAATAATTATCACAACTTTAAAATACTTCACTCAGCAAAGATAAAGATGGGTTATATCTTCGCTACACACTTTAAAGTGTCCAAATAACTTTGTAATATACGAATGTAAAAGTATTTGAATAGGTGTACAGGTACCAACAGTTATCTATCAATATTGACTTGATTTGACAGGTATCAAATCAAACATGCCGACCTACGTATACAGATCTAATAGGATCTCGAGTTCGATTACCTTTATCTAACCTTAACCTCACCTTCCCCCGGTTACCACATCATACTCGCGCACTAAATTGTGTTCAATCAATCAACGTATGTATGTGCACAACACAATGATAAATGTCGCATTAGCAAGTGCATTGATCGCGACGATACGTAAGCCATGCTCAGTCCACAATCAGTTCGACTAAGCGACTAAATCCGCCTGTGTCAACCTACAATGTTATGATTGTATCTTTGTAGGTGATGAACGTATTTGTATAAATAAGAGATATTTAGATAGGGTAGGGAACTCACATTAATTATAAAGGATGGAATATATATATATATATATATTCGTCAAACATACAAATGACTGAATAGTTCACCATCACCGAACGTATTTATAAGTTTATAATAATTAGTTTGAAATTTGCTAAATGAGTTTACATTACCGGTGTATTCAATTATATCAACTCGGGCGATATTACTCCCCCCCCCCCCCCCCCCCCCAAGCAGTATAGAGATTTTGATAACTTACAGCACGCTGAAGACTACTGAATTGTCATTGGGCTTTTCCCATTATTTATCAATTTAGGGAGTGGGTTCAATATAGTTGTGTCGCGTAACGATGCACAGCACATTTGTGCAGAAAATCTTCGCTTCTATCAACTTGAATGCACAAGAGACAAGACGACAATGTGCTGTAGGTTCGGCGCACAAAATAAAAATGCACACATGTGTCTTGATATCAGTTTATAACATTATAAAAATTCTGTCTTCCGACATGGACCAGAGCTACACGCTGCTTCCGAGTTCGAAAACACATATATATATTTTTTCTTCTTTTGGGTAATACTGTGAATACCGTCCAGTTATTACGCGTATATATTTCGAATCTGGAAAGTTTTCGCACCCCCCTATATGCCTACTCAATATAACAGCTAAACAACAATATCACAATTAATTGAATAACATATTTGAAATACGCCATGTTGAACGACCTACATGAATAATTCAATTTTAGGGACAGTGTTGAATTTGTCACGCATAATATTATTCAATTGATCCATCAATGAAACACGTAGATCTACAAATAAACCGCCAAATACAAAATAATTCCCATGTCGTTATTAAAAAATGTGAACAGTAATTTGCCATTTGGGATCGTGCTAATTTGTGACCACACGAGCAATTTTGCCATTAGCCACATACAAGATCTCCACTTCTGATAATTATGAATACAATTTCCAGTTTGGATGATCACTGCGGTAGTGATATGACATTATATTTATTCAGTGGCGAGAATCCAAGTCGATCATAATCGATCATGATAATATTGTTAAATCTATCCACTATACAAATGTATATTGCGAGGGGTTTACAACTCGAAAATTTCGTGTACACCTGATTTCAGATTTCAAGATTTCAGGGGATTTCAAGTGATTTCAGGTGATTTCAGGGATTTCAAGTGATTTCAGATGATTTCAGGGATTTCAAGTGATTTCAGAGATTTCAAGTGATTTCAGGTGATTTCAAGTGATTTCAGGGATTTCAGGTGATTTCAGGGATTTCAGGTGATTTCAGTTGATTTCAGGGATTTCAAGTGATTTCAGGGATTTCAAGTGATTTCAGGGATTTCAAGTGATTTCAGGGATTTCAAGTGATTTCAGGGATTTCAATGGGATTTCATGGGATTTCAGGGCAAGTGTACACCTGATTTCAGGAGTTGTTAACCCCTCGGTACAGTCCACTCACTGAGAGAATAGGATTTCTACCGTGGCGCATCCTGGTATCACTTTGGTGCACTGAATATTTTTCAACATGACAACACTAAAATCAGCTCAGCATGATACACACTAATAGCGGCTCTTTTGATTTTTTGAATCAAATAGATATCGCGTTTCATTCGTATCACTTCGTTTTTCTTCTAGGTCAACTTGGCAAAACAAATTTATGAATTCAAATTACAGGTAATCTTGTTGCATGAAAAAATATCATTTTTAGCGGATTCGCATGGAAACATTGCTTGCTCACGAACCTGTATGGTTAACAGAACCACCAACCATCTGACAGAAAAAGGATGAAACACACATAAGAGATACCCGTATTTTCACTGTTCCTTTCGTTTACGCGCACAGGATACATTTTTATATTTCAAATATACTCATTTTTAATCATTATAATTATTAACAACAACCAATAACGAGTGTATTTGTGAAATATCTCATTTTTTTATATCGATTGAGTTTTCTTGTGGTGGCTGCACGAATCCTATTCTCTCAGTGTGTCGACTGTATATTGTTGAAACCAAGTATAGTAATGAAAATGAAAATAAAAACATTCATTGACATTGTTCAAAAAACAAAATAAAAACATATGCACAACAAAACCATCTTTTCATACCTACACAAACTGCATCACACGAGTATCTATACAGTGAATAGACGTTGTATACCGTATACATCACTTTGTGCACATCTATAGGCCTACAGTCCAATGACCGTATACCGAAGACATTATGGATGGTGAGTTTCATAAGTCAACAAGTACCCATAACACAATAACATTAATAATTATTGAATTACATATAATAGCTATTTAATAAATTCCCAACATTCGAGAAGTGATAAGGTGTTTTGAAATTCATAGTAGGCCTAGACCTCTTAGCCTTGACCGTCTATTGTTATAATGTGTGAAGTGGACCTACCGAGTAAATATTATAGACCTCATATGACGCATACAAACTCATAAAATGTATGCAGCTTCAATAGTGACCAAAGATAACAATTCAATGCTATAAAAACACAAAGTCACTACGTATATATATTTTTGTTCTGAGATATAAAAAAAATAGATACAGGTTTTATTCATGAGATCTTGATACACCGCGGGTTGACATTTCTAAAGTGTGAAAATTAACGTATCGTAATGGACAGGTGTTCGACGTATCCATACAGTTCATAGACACATCTGTTCAAACTTGATTTAAATTTTCATAATTCATACAGCACATACGTCATTCAACCAAAAATCTGATATTTTAGTAGAGAATTGATAGAATTCGTGACACAATACATTAATCGAGTCGATCAAGATCACTAGCGTACACTGTGGAGTCAATTTAATTTTAAAGTTGAATTAAAAATCCGTTTTGTCTTCGTTATTAATGTCAAGTTAGAGCCATATCGTCAAACAATGTCATATGAACAACAAATTTAAAAATTATGTTAATATACGTGAATACGCGTGTACCAAATATAATTTAGGAATATGAATTAAATAATACGCCTAATCCAATTTTGAGTTTGTAGTGTCTATACAAACTCAATGATAGAAGGTATATAATGCTGCATACCAATACCACACGTGTGTCAATCACCGCAGGAAATTTACAATACACAATAGCCTCCATTTCCATAATAAATATATACAACTTTTAATATAACGAACTTATATAATTGAATACACAAATACTATGGAGGGGGATTATCCTATAAATATATCTATGAACGAATTCACATTTAATATTCATTAAACTAAAGAATCAACATTAATATGATATCGAATTTGAGATCTGATATCTAGATAATCTGATACCGGTATTAAAGGTGTTAAATTTGACACGATTACGTACATTATACGGTAACGTTACATACAATGTGAAAAAATCACGAGGAAATATTTGGAATAAGATTACGTACGGCAAGAAAAGGTGGAAATCTCTTAGCCAAAAACACTCTCGCGGAGGTCGAGTTGGATAAACCTCTACGGCAGTCAAAAAATGTTAAAAATAATGCAGTTCATTTCCAGTTAAATTCACGCTACATTTCTTTCAATTTAATTTCATTTCCGATGAAAACTATAGGCCTACTCACAGCCATTCAGTGACTATATGTGCTAAAACAGTACAAGTCCACCGAGTAGCATTTGAAATTCGGATCACTTAAAGGGGGGGGGGGGGTGCTTTACATGATCTGGATAGGGTTTATAACCTCAGCGTTTGATATTTGCTATAAAAAATGCAAATTAATAATAGACGTAAAACACGAGTGAAAGAAGAGACCGTGACATCGCTGTGCTCAAGAAATGACCTGAAAAGACCTTGACGAAACCTTTAATTAGCAATGCGTCGTATAGCTCCAACATGCTACGTATCGCCCATCTCTCATGGGTGCTCGACAGGCCATTACTATACTACCAGGAAAACCGTATTATGCTTTTAGTTCTATATTTCTGTATACAGTCAGCCTTCTCGTTTATATTGTAGGCAGTTTCCTTCAGAATTATTACAATATTAAATTATTTATGGATTTTCCAATTAGTCTAATATAATTTGTCTATGTGCTAGCACGAGCTGTATAGGTCTAGGCCCCTAATCTAAGTCATAGGCTTATTCTATTATCCATATTGAGTTCACTTCAACGACAAACTCAAATAAGGTCAGTAAATAATTAATGGATTAGATGATGGGAATCATCTCCCCTAACCGGTAGTTTTTAAGAAACCATCCAGTATTCACTACAAGCCGAAGCCTATAGGAAAACCACGAAAAATCTGTCAAAATAGTCAACCGTGACAGGAATCGAACCCCGATCTCCAAAAAAACGTAAAGAAAACACCGTAATCCCCTCAATATAATCCTTGAATCAAGATTGCATTTTATACATCACTGAGCTAGCCTATCACAATGTAAATTTACGAGACATTTCTATTGTCAAATATCTGCCTCAAGAGGCAGGCCAACGTTATAGTTCGCACCCATTTCAATACTGGGCATGAAAAGTTGGGCTTTGGACCATCATAAGCGAGGATTCTAAAATACACGCAGATAGGTTTCCATATCGGAGATATTAAAATATACACGATACCAATTGTAGACACAGAAGTTTCAAGCTGATAATAAAATATAATATTACCGTACACTCTTTGTACGACATAGAATCAAGCACTTATTCATTGACTGCCCATATTTAATAATACCAATAAGGTAATACTTGGCAGTATTAAATACAAAATATCTATGAGAATTTCACTGACCCTTTTCCCAGAGCCTAGGATTGGAACTGTGAAAACGAGTTATCAACGCACATAAATAACCTAACCAACTAGAAATCATCAAATATGGTAACTAGAAGTGGTAACTCTGTTTGAAAGCCTCAGAAAAATGCGTAATCCACATACAGTGCGTGATTAGCTTTCATAGTACGGTAACACAATCTTGATGTCACATTGCGGTTCCTAATATGGTCTACTGCCCATAACTAAAAAAAAAACTTTAAATAAAAAAATGTATGTCTACGATGTAGGCCTAGGAGCTAGGACATTCTTGAATGCATCAAATTGTTCCCGGTGATTAGCATTATAATATTATTTATAGATCTACTACGCTAATCAAATGAATGTTGACAAATACCGTACTACAAGCTGTAGCATACACTATACTATATACCAGTAGATGTATTTATTATCTAGCCTATGGTTGTATAGGTACAACTTTGGAACTATACTGTTGTATAATAATGTAATGTACCGGTACGATTTATTATATTTTCTCGATTCTGCCTACTTTTTCAGAAGAATTTCTCATTGGTCTATTTGAAATTCTCAATTTTTAATTAATCAATGTTTCATAACATTTTACATTTTACGTTATTTTGTTCATAAATGACCTATCTATTAAACATTTGAATACTTGCCTCGAAATCCCCCTAAAAACACAACGGAAAGATTGTATGTACACTTAGTCAACGAATGATAGGCTAGTAGATATAATTTTAATCTGTAATACTAGGAAGCATGCAAACAAATTTAGTCACTGATATTCGTAATCGTAGCTACATTCGAATTAGATATATATTGAATATAAAATGAGGAACCACACTGTGGAAAGTTGATAACATCAACAATGTAATCAGAGTGGATGTAGCATTTATATAATGAAGAAATGTAGTATAGAAATAATGCCTAGTTTCACTTCACACAGAAGTGCACATACTGATGTAAAATGCAGTTATTACAGGGGTTGATAATTTTTTAAAAATCTTATATATTAAAGTTCAACTATGATTATAATCAAGAAATTCGATGTAGGTTTTTTACTTGTAGAGTAGGCCTAGTCCCGCGATGCACAACATTTTTATCAGAAGGGCCACTTCATCCATTTTTCACTTGTTCGCGGGCCTCACAGGCAGGCGGGTACGAACTTTGATTTGAGTGGGGGGAGGGGGGAGTGGGGACGCATGATTGTAAAAAAGGTGGTATATCATATCTAAGAGCTTTCGTAGATACAGGGTCTGGAGCAGAGTTCCAACCATTGGAGGCTGAAATTTTATCGCACTTTTATTTCTCTTTGGCCATATTGAAAAAAAATATTACTACCGGTACCGTAATTTGAAAACATAAGTGGCGTGTATTCTGACGAAAGTAGGTGATTATGAGGGTAGGGGGGGCCGAGTATGCCGAGTATGGTGGTGGGGGGGTCACAACATTAGTGGGGGTCAGTGTCACTTCCTCTCCCCTTCTTTTTCATACGCACCTGCTCACAGGGTAGGGCTTCAAGTGTCACGGGAGTCACGGGAACATATAGGTTTATGCACTACCTGTTAGGGCTAACTCTGGTCACTCTCCATGTTGCATTAGGGAAAAAATGATCGAAACTGGTAGTCTAGGTGAAGTAAAATTTTACCATGTTGGATTTTACTATGATTTACTAGCCTTATATTTTGGAAAAGTTCAGGAAAACAACCAAAATGATAGTTGAAACAAGAAAGTTACATGGGGCCCCATTTTCAAATACAGTACATTTATGAACCATATTAAAATGTAAATTAATTGGCAAATACAGTAGGCCTAATTGATGAAAAGTGGTAATATGTGTAATCCTGCCGATCGTGATTGACGGCCCAATTGCCTTCGCAAAATTTTGCCAATACGAATTTAAAGTCAACATAACCTTTAATCAGCCATTAGGCCCTATGGCAGTTGGCGCAACTGCAGACTGTCACAACATACACGGTTTAGTCACACTGAACCTTCTGCAGAAAGATGTGCATAATATCATAGAATTGTATAGGCCTAGAACTTGGCTTATTTATCAAAAAAAAAAAAAAAAAATAAGAGCAGGCCAAAAGAGAAAAACCATTTCCTGTAAAACGATTGACATGAGTAGGCCTACAGTATGAAAATTCTAAGAATATTTATTCAGTTGGTGGGCCCATAGAATAGCATGGCGGGCCGCGGGTTATGCATCACTGGCCTAGCCTCTCATCATAAAAAAAAAAAACAATTAGAAGTATACTGACAAATGGTAATATCGCGTAATAGCGTTGTTTCAACACCAGGATATATTCCATTCAACACCAGGATATATTGCATCTATCACTACGAATCATGGGTGGAAATGAACACAGATTTAAATTAGCAACAACGCTTTGTACTTGGTGGATTAGAAACACAGAGGGAACATGCAGTTTTAAATTGGTTACCAACAGAAAACATGTTGATTCGGGCCTACGACTAATCTACCAGTAAGAGACTTTAACCACAGTTTTAACAGCATACTACAGTACCTCCTGAGTAAGATCGGCTCCTTGTGGTGCTCTAGTTTCTTCTTCGTCTCCTGTATGAGTAACATCATCAAAGGAGAATGGTGTACCTCCATTCTCGGAAGACGTGCTTGCTGGTGATGTTGAACCATCAACGGCATTAGCATCATTTCCCCCGATTGTAGGTCTAGTGACTTGATTGGTGGTTCCCAATACTGCAGTATTATTACTAGCGGTATGCACGTCATCGATGTTTAATAAATACGCAGTTACATTGTGAGCATGCGAGCCTATCCTATTATAACGTCCAAGAGCGTTTAGATCATCAAACACTTGTTGCTCATCGTTTAGTAACACAGAGTCCAAGCTCTTGGGGTGAACGTACAACCGACGTTGAATTAGGGTCTCTGCATGTACATGAGCCCAACTTGTTCCATTCACTAAATCACCAACACCTATTTGCGACACATCGTACCCAAGATAAGAGTCAGGGTTTACACGTAAAAGGCTCAATATCAGAGCTAACTGTACCAATTCATCACGGTAGATTTTCTTTAAACACAACATGATGTCGACTGTTTTTGTAGACCTAGCTTACACACAAGAATCTCTGCCTAGTATACGCCTATTCAACTAAATTTCAGCCCACTAGGGGCCAAATAAAACTGTCAGTGTATATACTCGTGCACAAAGTCAATATAGTATTTTAAACATTCTTGAAACCTGAAATCAAATAATATCAAGTCCAGCCCTCCTGTCAGCACAACTCAGCTAACTCTAATTACAGAACTAATCCTAGGACCTATGCTTACATCTGGAATTCTAACTATCAGTCAAGATCTAGTTGACATAACCTAACTTTGTCGCTGTCAACTCTTATTTGGAAATAGCTCCAATAACAAAGATAGGCCTTTAATGATTTGTATAAATAGGTGAATAAAAAGTTAATGATAATAAAGAAGTGACACAGACTATTCATTTAATTAGGCCTACATTGCATCACTCCAAAGAGGCCTAGGCCCTATAATAAATTATCAATGGGTTTAAGCAAGGTGAATTATGTAGGCCTAGGCCTAGGCCCATTATTTTGGCTGTCCCAAGGGCATACAGCCTATGATGGCACTTGGCAATACCAACAAAGGGCCTCGTTTTATTAATAAATATTGATAGGTCCTATAAAAGGTCCCAGCTGGTGCTAGGCGTAGGCCTACGCCCTTCCCCTTTTATTTTTAGTTTGTCCAAAGTATTATTTATGTAGACCCACAAAGCTTAGGCCTAGGCCTACTACTTTCTAGCTGCTATGCTATGCCCACCACTCACTATTAGGTTCAAACAAAACCAATCACTGTTACGACAACGCAAACACATTATTTGGGGATTTCTTTCGAAGGGGAGCTGCTTTAAATGCATGAAGTCCATAAACAATGAACAACGTGCTCAGCCTGTAGGCCTTGCCTATTCTGCTCGACTGTCAAAGGAGCAGCAAACCGGCAACTTCTCTTTCAATTTGAATCAAATGTGCACAATGTAGAACGACTTGTCAACATACACACGCCAGTAACACTAAACTGAATTTTGCCGAAAACACTGTCGGTTTCATAAAGGGATCTGATAAACAATAATATGAATCGCACAATGATGCAAGCCTCACACAACAAACGTCAACGAGCGAAATGAAATCGCCACTTGCATGTGACTCAACAAAATCGAGAACCAACCAATCTCATTCCGATTCGCCTCAAGCGACTGCGCAGTGAATGTACGCAGACAGCGACTTTTGATGGCAGCCTGCGTTGCTTTGCGTCATGGGTAAAATGGGGAAAGTGAAAAACACTTGGGGTTAAATACGTAATAAAATAACTAAAACAACGATCCATTAGCAACTATAATTAGAACATCATGAAGAAAATTCAGAGTTATTTATTTCTGCATTAAATGTGTTATTCGCGAAACTTTGAAAACTCTACATTGTTTTGATTTCTGGTAACAATAATTCAAACTATGGTAGTTTGAATTTAAATTTAGTAATAGTTGCCGCCGACAGTAATGAGCCGAATAAAATAGTACGAAATTAAATTAAAGATTAATATATAAACACAATGTGCCTACCTGAGGTAATTTTGGCTTAAGTGGGGACATAGGTGATCCTGGAGATAAACTCATCATTTGCGGCATTTCCTCCACAGCCATCATCTTGAAGAATCTTAAAAAAAGAATTGACATACATTCACTGACACTGAACATGTTTTGCATAAGTTAAACTAGTAATGGCATCAAATTCGTTATTTATTCACATTTCGAACAAATTGAAGAGTTGACACAATGATCAACATACTTATTGTTAATCTCTACATACCTCAACACACTGTCAACTCCTGTGACATTTATTAAATCTTGTTGTCAAAACAAATAATCCACAGCTCACAATCACGCCTCCTGGTCTTCCGTGGTTCTATCAAGGTTATTATGACGTCAGTCAATCATATTCTCGTTTCTAATGATGTATTACTCCGCCATGGATAACACGTTGGAAGACACGTGTGTTTTTTTTTATTTAAAACAATCTCATATGCCACAAATTGTACTGATTTTATTATTGAATTTCGTAACACTTGGAACGATAATCGTTTTTCAGATATATATTCGTAGAAAACAAGACACGATGTTTTGACGACTCTTACGAAAATATATTATGATGACACTCATATGAAAATTATTCAGTTTTATTTCTATTTTTAAAAAATCACACAGGACATAGCTCCCATGACAATGTACACTTTCTCACGACCTCTGTGGGACAGCAGTAGGAAAAAGTAATTATATACTGGAACATGATATTTTAAGAAGTAGTATACTTTTATTAAAACTACACTTTATTCTAATAGAAATAATTATTGAAATAACTTTTACGATTTCAAAACAATATAGTTACATTTTTAAAGTAAAGAAGTATTCAATGAAAATTCCTTATTATACCATAGATTAGAACATACAAAATATTTGTTCAACATATTATTATATAATATAATTATATAATTGACTTTTCATAAGAATATTCTAAATAACAAAGATTCAATTGTAAGGGATGTGCTTATTTTAGTGTTATAATTTCTCTCCATTACATAAAATAACCGAAAAAAACTTACTAACCCGTAAGATGCGGTCAAGTTTCAATAAAAAAATCTGACATGTCTGGAAGATAGAAAACTAGCTATTTTCTTGTTGCTACCACACTCAACCAAGGATAATATATGTTTCAAAAATCACGTCATACTTATACTCAACAAAAAATATTACACAACAATATTACCATAAACAGACAACTAATAATATAGCCATGGAGGCCTACTTTTAATCAATCAACTGTTTTACAAGTAAGTCACAGAAGCAAACCACAGATAGGACATTAACAAGACAATCATAAACGTGGATTGTATAAAATAAATATTCATAAATAATAATATCAATTCACTCGATTAAATGCAATCACGTTACAATGACAATAACACGAGGGAACCATACAATACATTGCACTATATTCAGTTATTTAACCTTTGAGCTTACGCTTTTTGTAATTTGGGTCAACTTAGCGTTTACTTCAATCGCTTTTTTTATTAATTTAATCATTTACTTTAGACTTGATCTTCAGATATGAATTGATTATATACTTCTCGAATATTATGTGTGACTATGCAGATATCCATTCAGCCAGTTAAATATGGTTTCTTCATTCTCCTGCACCCAGTATATATTCAAACGTATTGTTTCCAAACTCTGCTTCAGTGCGCGTGCACCTGATCCGACATTCATATCTTTGAAGAACGATGCAACCTATAAACAGAAACAAGTTAATACATTAACCCATTTAAACAATCTAGATAATTAGCAATCACTAATATTTTAATTAAATATTAAAGGTAAGCTGCAGGTTTTACATTTGCATTTGTTAACAATTTTTAGAAATACATCACAAATTACAGTTCACTAACATCAAATTATTTTATCTAACAATTCAATAATATTTTCCTCTGTTTTTCTTACTCTGTATCATCACCTATCATTCATCTCTCATATCCTCTATTAGAAATTAAATTTGATATCATTTAATTCAATAATATAGATATTATTTTAATTTATAGATATAATTTTGAAATTAGATAGAAGGGAATAAGAAATGAGATGCTAAAAGTGGTGGGATCCAGGGCCGGCTCGTGATGTTTTTGCGCCCTGGGCGACATATGAGTAGATTTTGTAAATTCGAGGGTGAAGCTTGAGACGATACGCGATCCTAGTTTGCCGATCGCGATGGTGATGGAAGGGGTATTATTAGTGGAAAAGAAAATGTCATATACGAACAGTGGTGCAAAGGCCCGTAGATGCGAAGCCGGCGACCCGCAGGGGGGCAAGGGCCCCCCTGCGGGTCCCCTTCTGGCTTCGCAGAGATTTAAAAAAAATTACACTTTTTTTAATAAGGTTTAACGTGTTTCAGATGAGATTTAGATGTCCAAATTAATTTTTTAATAGAACTAGAGATGTCTAACTGATATTTGCCTATCACAGGTACTGTTACTACAGAGTCCCATTCCCCGGGCAAGGACTCAATTGTGAGCCCCCAAACTAGGTGTGCATAGTAAAGGGAATGCAAGTGAAGAAGGTATGAAGCCCCGCAGGGAAATTTTTGAAATGTTCTCTTTTTATATACGACTCTACGAGTTTTGAGAACTACACGAAATTTCTGGAAATCATGGATTCTTTAGTGTGAATGCAATGTGGAAAACATCCTAGATAGCGCTAGTTGGCGCTAAGCAACTATAATCTTCTATTGATGTGGAGAGATTATTCAAATCGATAGTCGTATTTAATTCATATATAATTCAAGAACGTATTTTGCCATTAAAGCGCCAGTATATTTTTGCGCCCCTGGAATTGTTGCGCCCAGGTCTCCAAGCGCACGGGCCGTCCCTAGTGAGATCCAGACAGTTGTAAATATGACTATTTACCAATTCATTTTGTATTTTCATCTTTGTATTCCAAAATTACGAATATGTTACCCAAACAACTAGGCTTATAAATAAGTATTATTAGTAACATTTGAATTGTATACCTCTTGGTGATCATATTCAGTGGAGAAATGCGACGTTACAACAGATATCAGGCCACCCATCGTAAAAGTACCATTACCAAACATAGTCTGCATGTATTGCCAGTGTGCCTTGAGGTGACGCCATGCTAATAGTTGTCCTTCTGGGTTGGCTGCAACCACGGCTAGGACCGTCTTGACGTCCTGTGGCTTGATAAGAGTGCGATCGAGCGTGGAAAGAAGGTAGCGTTGCAGAATCCATGGATCGGAAGCTACGCCAAGAGCTTTCAACAGTAGCTTGCGTTCACTTGGAACTCCGGTACTGTTATATTTCGACCAGCAGAATTTCCATTCTTTCACACTGCCATATTTAATACCTACAGGTAAAACATTCATTCAACATTATTATTTTGGTACTCACAATTTTAACCATTAGGCCTACATAAAATGAAGATAGGCATACTGATCAATCAGAATGAGAGGAGGAAATGTTATAATTAACATTAAAATTGGAATAATTATGTGGTACATTCTTGTAGATTGACACCTCTCATTCTTGTAATTGAGTACTTAAAAAAAGGATTTTTTCACTGTAATTTTATTTATTCGTAGTATCAAACTTACCTGCAGCATAGACCACCTCCCTCAAGTTTGGAGGAATTCGGGTCCCTTTCTCCATCCAAAATTTGAATTTATCCTGTGCCTCTTTTACAGTCGACTTAACGTTGCATAGGATTGCAGAGGCTAAGATGTCAGACCTCATGAGCCTAAAATAACAGCAAAAATTATGTATTCCAATAATTGAATTGTTTCATGAAATTTAAAAATGTCAGTAACTAATAGTTGTTACAGAATAGATTAAAATAATCTAGAAATATGAATAAATGGGGAACACACTAATTAGATCTAGTTGAACTAGATTAAAATATACTAAAAAATATGAATATATGAATAAATCTATTTACTGATGAATTAAATAATCAGGTTACTGATTATCTGTTTACTCCTGCTTATCTGTTTAATTTACAATCAGGGTTTGGACACAACTTGACCTCGATGTTCGAACTTGAAGAATGTGTATGGTACGGTACAGCATAATTTTTGTTTCTACATCTCATATCTTTAATTTAAAATTGTCTAATAGGCGAATACCTATGTACGGATTGCTGCCTGCATTTAAAAATGAAATATTTCCACTAGTGAGAGTATTCAACACATTCATTCTTCAGAACCTATTGGATAGTATGATTTTTGCACGCTGATGAGTGAATGAAATTAGACCCACGTGACCATCATTCATCTTTGGTTTAAATAATTGTAGGGCCTACTCTCCAAAGTAAATTCATGAATACCATAATAAAATGCAATTTTTATTTTTTACAAATTTGAAATTGATTCACCCCATAACCTACTTCAACTGTTTCTATAATTTGAAGCAAAAATAAACAAAGTATGTTCTCAATACCGGTACCTTAAAATATTTACTTGCAAATTTTATTTCAGAGATCCACTTTTGTACAACATAAATACTGCACTCACTTGTGAAGATGTAGCCCCTTGTCTTCCCATCCGACAAACTTGGTTATCGGAGCCAAGAGGATGCGCATGTACTCGAGGAACAACTTGTACGACTTGGACTCTGAGAGGCGCTTACTCCAAGCTTGGAAGTGCTCAAGGGCTGTAGCCCATGGAACGTAATCACGTTCGTTGAGGAGGTATCTCGATAGCTCCAGCGGAATAGTGGCATTTAGAACACCAGCCCTATTTGCATTAAAATATAAATTAGAAGACATAATTAAGAATAAGATGAGGTATGATATGGGTTTTCAATTGATATTTTATCAATTATTTTTGTGTCGTAAGTTAAGTGATAATGGATGGAGTAAATACTACTAAACTATTGTTAAGTATATAAGTATATATTTTTTCGATCTCTCTTTTTGATATCGATCAGAACTTTACACTCAGCACATCATTCATGTAAGATCTGCATTGGCAACATTCTTGCCTATCTATTTATTCTGACTAGGTAAGCTGCTGGTTTGCCTTTAGGTCTAAATCTATCTATGAGAATCTATCTACTCTAGCATAAAATAGCAGCCCTTTGTTTATGTAAAATTATTCACAGTCATATATTTTTTCACATATTTGTTACATTGTAAAAATAGGGAGTCTACCAACTTGAATAGTCATTAGATAAGCAAATACCTTCATCCTATTCTTTAATTTTTATATTGTATACTTGTTTGTTTGTACGAACTGCGCAGGTCGCAGGGATTGAATTATTAACATGAAACTTTTTCTGAACATGCAGACTTATCCGGGCCAAGTTGGTTGGGCCACTTTTGAGAAAATTTGTCACAAATGTCGAAATAAAAAACTCATAAGATTAGGCCGGGTGGAAAAGTTGACAGTAAAATTTCTTCCAAAAAGCTCAGATTTTTACTGAACATAAATACATGGCCTACATGATACACATTATTGTACATTTTCATTGAGATCGTACTAGTCGTTTCGAAGAAAATAATTATTCAATTACTATTCATCAAGTGGGTCAACATAGGGAATTAAGAATTTCAATTTTCACCTAGTAGGCCTAAAGAATAATTCCCATATCGGTCGCTTAAGAATATCGGTTGATAAAAAAGAATCTTCCCTACCCAACCTTCAGTCAAAATCATTCATATAACATTCAAAAGGTAAAAAAAAAAAGAAGCCAGGCATGAGAATCGAACCCTGCCTGCCAGCACGCTAGCTACGCACACTAGCAGCAGGCGTGCTAACCAGACACATCGCGTTATTGCTCGTTATAAGAACAACTGAACGATATCGTTTTGAGGGCCTTATTAATTTCTATTGACCCGCTCGTGTGGGTATCTAGAAATGGTTGTTATTCTTTATTCAGTATCTCGCACACGGTGATTTACAGCTTTGTAGACTTGATACTTTTCAACAAGGTGTGTAAAGTTCTCACATACAATCCATATCTTTCAAGGAGTGAGGGTTTTCAAGTAGACGTAATATAAATATCTCGCTCATCTTCCAACGCATTTGCTGGCCTGGTTATTCTTTAGGCTTTGGTTATTCTTATGAATGAATGAATACTTTTTTATAATTCCAATGGAGGACAATGATGTCATTTATAACTAGGCCTACTGTTGGCACTAATGTGATCGCTATGTGATTGAATCAAACCTCACAGATTGTACAAATATATTGAATGAAAATAATGTGCAATTTTAGCATTTACGAAATTTAACATTTAGGACTAATCAAACAAAAACTGACGAGTATTTTTGGAAAGGTAATATTGTAACAAAATGTGTCCAATGAACAATAATCATAATAATCGTTCATAATTTCACAAATTGAGGCTGAAGATAAGTGATAACATAGTAGGATCGTTAGAAGGGGCTTAGGATCTTAAGACCCCAAGCTTGATTTTACGTTTATAATAATAACCTATCAGTTAATCATTAGCCTGGAAAACGTAAACTGTAAAATGCCAAATGTAAATTTCTCAGATCAAGATGAATGTAACAATAATAATTATTGTTATTAATCTGTGTCTTACCTGCATAAAGTAAAAGCATCATCAATGAGTCCTGCACGATCTGCTGGGCTGAATACTGAGTGGTTTTTATGCAACGCAGTAATAATTGCTTCCCACATTGACTCATCGTACATCACTCGGTAGAAGCCAGACTGGTTCACGTTCACTTTAATCCACTGAGTACCTTCGGCCACTTCAAATTTATCTGAAACGATACAATAATGACAGAGAAAAGTATTTAGTCGTAAAGTGATTATTATGTGATGTTGGCCTATTAACATGAAAATTAAATTGTGTAACTTTCTGACTTTGAACGGCAACCCTATTCCACGTCATCTCAAGACAACATGAAAACAAATGTTTGTATGTCAGGCTGTAGAAATTCGTTCTTACCGTCAGTCATGTTCAACCAGACGTGCTCTATGTGACTGTGATTCATGTCCGTGTAGAAGCTGAGCGGGACATACCACTTGTAGCCGTACGGAGACGGAGGGTCGTCTTCGTCCTCACCTGGTCTACTTCCATTGTTCATGTCCGAAGTCAGTAGGAACCTGTATACAGGAGACGATTATTAAATCGATAACATTTCAGTAACATTATAGTGGCAAAGAATTAACTGTCAAAAAAAATTCAACAAAAATATCTATAATTGTTATTATAGATAGGATAGTAATGCAATTGCTTGTTTTTAGATACAGTGAGGAGAGTATGAAAAATACAAATTCGTTTCATAGTATCGGAGTAATAAATAAATGACTTTGGCACTGCATGTTTTAGTTATTTTAGCACTCACTTTTCATGCATTAGTGCTTATTTTGGTATTAATACTGCAAATGTTGCTTATTTAAGCGTTAAAAGCTGCTTTTTATCATGCATTTTGATTAAATGATGAATTATGCTTTTTCCCATAGCTATGAGTTATTTTTAAAAAGTATGTATTTCTAACAAAATGTAAATTATACTTAAATCAAATTTTTGAAAGTATTTTCCTATTTTCCTGTACACATCAATTTCGTCTGCATGATTTCTAATTTTATCGAGATTTTATGATTTCATCGTAGCTATAAGATAACATATTTCATCTTTTCAATTCTTCAATGGTTGTCATTGCTATTATTTTGCTGAAAGATTAAAATAGCTAGTCTATTGAGTACCGGTATTGAAAAAAGATGAATAAACTAAGTGCTTATTGTTGAGATCCGTAGAATATTTACTATGACATAAGTTAAATTAAAGAAGACGACAATTATTATAACTTGAAATTTGTGTTTCTTTTTTAATACAATATTTGTGAAATAACCAAAGTTTATATTTTACTTGCCTATGTTGTGTTGCATAGATCGTATTATCCTCGCGAGAAACTGTAATCAGCGGAAAACCCATCTGCTGAGTCCATGTGTCCATGACGGCTTTCACTTGTACCGATTGGTTTGCATGTTTACTGAACACCGCCCACAAATCCTTCGTCTCGGCATTGCTATACTTGTGGCTGTTCAAGTAATCGTTTAATCCGCTGCGCATCGTTTCTTGGTGAAGAAATTGCTCCAACATGTAGAGGATTGATGCTCCCTAGACAGACAAAATAGCATTTTATGTTGGAATCAACTCATTTTGCGTCTTCAGTTCATTCAAAAGATATAAGTTGAGCTTATTTTTTTTCTCAGTACAATACTATATGGGTATAGTCCCAAATAGTTTCTATTCTTGAGAAAGAAGTGCAATAGGCCACCTACTCTGCACGGTATACAACAACAACAGTAAAACAGGCTATAGACAAAAACTTAATAACATTTCCTAAAAGTTTGAAGGCTAGAAATGTTGACTGAAAGACCTTTTTTGAACGATTTACAGACGATTTTGTATGTGATTTAGAGAAGTTTGACAACTGGATTTATTTTCAGTTGTTTCTCTACTCTATATCCTCATCTATCATCCGTGTCAAATATTATTTGATATTATTTTAATAAGAGCATGCATTCCAAGTAATTCAAATTAAAAAAAAACGTTGCCGTATATTACAACAGCAAGCTTACTTTTATATACTTGCTTATATATTAAAACAATTGAACAAAGCATACAAATAAACACAGTTGTAAAAGTACTACATTTCCTATAATATATAAGATTACATTTTTTTATGTATATTCCATAGTACCAACATAGGATTCATCATTAACTAGGCTGAAGCTACGCTAGAATTAAAATTAAAGTTGAATGATTATATTAGGTGACACCGTGACAGTCAACAGAAAAGAAAGTAGGGATCATAGTTAAGGTGGCTTATATATGTACATAATAAACTGAAATATCTGTGACATACAGACAAATATTAATGAAATTTGAGAGCCCTACTTTGCTGTACGAAATAGTGTCAAAGATAGCTTCTATCTCCATTGGATCGTGAACCTCAACTGATATCGGATGACTGCTCGCGAGTGCATCCAAATTCAACGCAGGCTGAGTCTTATCGAGAATAAACTGTTCCATCATCTTCCAGTCAGGCTTGACATGATCAACGCCCAGATACTCAAGATAACTTGCAAATCCTTCGTTCAGCCACAAATCGTTCCACCACTTCATTGTGACGAGATTACCGAACCACTGATGTGCAAGTTCGTGAGCGACCACGATGGCTACCCACTGGTGAGCATCTGCCGATGTTTCGATCGGATCGTAGAGAATAGCAGTTTCGCGGTATGTGATAAGACCCCAGTTCTCCATAGCACCAGCAGCAAAGTCAGGAATAGCTATCAGATCTAGAAGGAATCATAATTCATGAACTAATACAATTATGAAAATAAAAAACAACCTGATAATAACATCTGCTTTTGCACAACATTATTAAAACCTCTCAATTATGAGTGCATTTTAATATGATACAAATGCTCCAAAAATGAAAAATGTAAGTATATAAATAATTTTTAGGTTGGCAGGTTTGTTAGCTAGTTTTAAATTCTGTTGGTGTAGGGTGCTTTAGTCCAAGCCTTGCGCGCTCTCTAGCATGTATTTTAGGTATTATTTTAAAGTTAACCGTTATTTTACCACCCCTCTAGAAAGGAAGTTGAATTACGGCTGTCTTGAGAACAGGCCGTCTCTTGAGAGGCTCTTACCAAGGCACCCCGGCCTTTGGTTTACTGTATAAGTTTCGACCTGTTGTATTATTAATAAACCTAGTTGAAGGTGAAATATTCAGTTGTTGTTATTTTGAGTGTAAATCCTGTCAGTTCTCTTGAGAAGATAACAGGTTCATCAATTAAATTGAATTTTTCAATTTTATCTATTTTTATAAATTGAACCAATGTGACAGTTAAAATTCCCTGCATGGATGATTTTTCCCTGGTTCTTTGAAAAACAATAGATCCAGGTTTCTCTCATATGCAGTAGGCCTACTATTCATACGCAGTAAAAAGAACCAAAACAAATGTTTTCTGATAAAAACCAACTATTGAGTTATTGGAGTGGGTCATCTAGCACCAATAATGGCAAAATGAAAAAAAAATGTAAGAGTTTGACTCGGACATCTCTCTCTACTTTACAGCAAGATTTACCTTGTTTAGGCAATGGATAAGGAACACCAAAGAACTCCTCGTAATAATCCATGATGTCGGCAGCTGTTTTAAGAGCAAAGTCTGCCTGTGATATCAAATCTTCCGGTGCATACACTGATACGGACACACTCTTCTGAGTCTGAGTCGATATTCGTTTGAAGTCGCATACGACAAACGCCACTAAATATGTGCTCATCTCGACTGACTCTTGGAAATCATCCCGAAGCTGAAAAGACAGTAATCTGAATGTTAAACCTAACTTTAATCTACTGTGAGTACGGCAATAGCCGAAACATCAAAATAAAATCTCTGTGTTCTCTCAACGGCTCACTACCATAAGCTGAATTTCTACTTATCAACCTCGGTAAGCTGCTGTTCTCTCTTCACCTTTTAACCCAATTCATATAATATAAATGTTAGTTTAGTTTATAATTTATATTATTGATCTTTTCATCTTTTGAATTTTTATTGTTGGTTTGTCAAAATTGAAAATTATAGACTAATCAGTAGTTTCCATGTAGTTTCCAGTAGTGTACAATTCTGTTGTTTCCTTATAAATTGTTGTAACATATTTTTTAAATCCCAATTTCATTTTTCCAGTGAGTTTTCATAGTCAAGGATATATTAGCAGTGAGAAAATGAAATCTGGCAGAATTTTGTAGCTCAAATGGTTATAGGCCTACTTATACTAGTGATATTTATAGTATCAACAAAAAATGTGGTATCTGTTGGTCCATAAAATGTCCAAGTATTATATGGTAATATATTTATGAGTCATGTGGTCATGTGTATAAAATATGTGTAAATCATATAATTTATGTCACAAGTATTTACCAATCCGGTTCCCATGTAAAATCCAGCATCTTCTGTGCCAACTACAGGCATGTTGAATAATGCTATGTGGAATCTATCCCGGAATATTGACATTTTGAACCGTGCTTTAAATTGTGGCTCGTCAAAACAGGGGAACGCCGATCTGGCGTAAGTTGGCTCAAAGTGTGTAGTTGCCAATAGTCTGAAAATGAACATATTTATGTCAGTACACACTTTGGGTATGATAGAGTAAGAAACACTCATAGTAAAGAAACTGACAAATCTTGAAATTCTTATCAAGGGCTTCTATTTAATACGATGGCAAACATACATTTCAATTAACCAATTATCGCACATCTTCCTTACTATATTTAAAAAAAAAGATGGATATAGAATGAAAACGACATACATACGTAATTGGTTTTATAATTTTTCATAGGAAAACCTTTATGAATAATATAGTAATTTGAGCAGCATCCTATTTTCCTCTTATCATAATTCAGACTTGTAAAAATTAGAATTTTGAATCAAAATTAGAAATTTATAATACTCATTGGAATTAATATAATTCATATAAATATTTATACTCTATTTTATATCTTCTCTAGTCACTGCATACTATAGTTTATACGACAGGGGCTTGATTCCCGCCAGTCGCCCATTCTGGTTTGATTTTTAAAATTTTTTGGAAGTCATTGAAAGGAATACTGGTTTGATCCCGGAAACAATCAATTCTATATTATTTAGAGAACAGACTGTTGTGTCACAGCAGACACAGAATAAGCAAAATCAATTCCTCACTTGAATGGAAATGTAAAATAATTAAAATTGAATATTTGAATAGTAAACATATTAAAAGTGAGACTTACTTCTTTTCTCCATCCTTATTAACGTAGCTACTCAAATAGAAGCCTTCTAATTCGGCAGCTAGTCGTGAGTTGAAACGTAGCGTGAGAGTATAGTTGCCTCGACGCCGGAATTTCTCTTTGATCTCCATGTATACCTGTTGCGCATTCTGATACTCGAGGAGTCGTGTGATTGTTAACTGGTATCCCTTGCCATTCTGCACTTTCTGGAAATGTCACATTGCAATGATCATTATTCAGTTATAATTTATAAACTTTGAAGATACATTTTTATTGAGAACTATTATTGGCACTATTATAATCAACTACGCCTGTGCCAATAAACTTTGGTTAGCTTTTTTCTCAACACTATTATATTAGTAAATGAGTTGTATAACAAGATCTAGTTTTATCTACTAATATATATAGGGCCTACCATAGGTTTAATTTTTCTATTTCATATTTTTCACTTCATTTTTTGTACTAATACCAGACAGCCCAAGATTTGAATGAATGAATGTGTTAATCGGTATTATTTATAACACATTTTGTAAAAAATTATTTTTTATTGTGAAACTAAAGGAGCAAAATTATGATTTTACTATTATTGCATGTACTCTAAACAATTACAGTAGGCCTACCATTCTGAAAATCCTTGAAATGTTCATAAAATGGAATGATACATATATTATAGTATATATTATAGTATATAAAATACAATATTGAAATAACACATTAAAAATAAAGAGTTATTTAATAGTGTATGAGAGCAAAAAGTACGAAATCAGCAAAAAGGTTATGTTGAGGTAAGCTGCTGGTTTTTTCTTTCCTGCTTGCATAACTCTTTTCTCTATGATCTTAGATGAGTAGTAATTATTAGAATTCTGCAACAATACACATAACAGTATTGATAAATCTCTTACCTTTTCTGTTATTGTCAAATTTTTACTATGGAAGACAATGAAATTAGTCTCTTTATCAACCACAAATTCAATGGTGACCTGACCTAAAAAACACAATAAAATTAAAAATTAGTCAGATTGCCCCCTCTACCATCTAAAAAGTAATACAAGATACATCATCAATTTAAAATTGAGTATAGAGTCTAATTATCACTTCAAGTAAAATTTAATAAGATGAACTAGAAAGCTTTAAAAATGGTGGATAATATATCTCATCACAAAATATAATACATTTTTTTTTTGCATGCTGAAAGAGAAAGTTTCGGGCAGCTGCAAATATTTGTCTACATCTTTGTGTGAGTTTGATAGGTGCATCACAACAAACGAAATATTGAGGGGGGGCGGCATAATGAAGAATTATCCTTGCCTACCCTATGATTGTGTTTGCGTGATGCCTCTGAGTAAATAGAGAGTAAGTCTATATGAATGAACATTCTGGATGAGTACTGTTGAAATGTCTATATTCAACTGTCAACTGGATTCCTAGGGTGACTCTCTTCTCGTCTTATAGTAACACAAAATAAATGAGGATTCCCTACAAGACCACTACAGGACTCCCACACAGTAATTCCTAGATCTCTCGTGATAAATAGACTCTAAAAAATCAGGAAGATAATTTGTCTTACCCTTGACATCCAATGTTGTAAGATTAGGATGAATAGTGATGTTGTAACGAGTAGGATGAACGAACGTAGGCAGTCGTACATTGTTCCACGGAAATATTTCACCGTTCGTAGCAATAGGTATCCGTGGTCTCGTGGAATTTGATGTTCCATCTTCGTTTAAGTTGCCGGGATCTACACCAGCACATGGGCAGTCTGGAAGTCACGGGCAGTTCAGAAATTCAACGTGAAAAATAAATCTGCGTGTATTGAATTGAAGTTTTTGCCAGAATAATTGAGCGATACAAAACCTAGCAACAGTTGATTTTTGTCTTTTTTATATTTCGAAGTACACGGTAATTGCTATTAAAAGTGCATTGCAAAGATGATAGATAATCATTGGAGAACTTTCCATTCGATGGGTCATTAAGTATCTTCAACCAAGTACAGCAGTTACTAATACTCTCAGCATAACTATTAGGCCTACTAATAAAACTAATACTCTCAGATCACCACAGAAAGATATTGAGATATTGCAACCAATAGGCAACATGCATGCATTCTAGATTTAGTTTTAATATACACAAAACAAATGATAATATCATATTTTCAACATATTCAATAATATGGCAGCCAAAAAAAGTTGAGAAAATTTAAGGTGGGCTTAAAATCTCATTGAAAATATGTAAATAATTCAACACTTGTAGTTTCAGTTAAAAACAACATTGTTTTGAGTGTCTCTATTTTCGTTGATAGCGACCGTCACGGTCCATTAGATTAAGCAGTTAGATGCTGAAGTCATGCAAGATGTGCGTGTACGTTACATGACGTAGTATCTAGTTATGCAAAACCGAGCCGCATCTGATTTGGATACCCCAAATCAGATCAGATTTTTATATAATTTGTTGAGCGAATAGTTTTCATTAGAACTTTAAAAAAAAACACCGATTCACTGATTTTAAGTTGCTGATTACTACATGAAGTGATGAAAATATTTCATGCATGTAGCCTTTATTATGTACAGATCCCTTTGAAAATACTTTGTATGTGTATTTGGTCTCTGAGGTTTTGGCTGAAGAATGCCACGTACATGGTTCAAATAACTATTTTCTTCTTTATTGGATTAATAAAACATGGATGCAAAATTGCATGCCAGAATTAATTTGAGCAACGGACAAAGTTTAATAGCTATCAAAAGTTTTTCACAAAATAAAGATTTTGTAAGAAAAGTTAGTTCAACAAAGCTTATAACAAATTAATACTAGAGTTGGCGTAACTAGAGCTAGATAGAGTTATATCGAGCAGGAGTGAAAAAAAACAATTGAGAACAATGAAAGTAAATACAGAAATTAGGGAAAGAAATTAAAATGCATGATTATTTTTATTATTATTGCTCTATTTTTAACCTTCACACTGCATGTTAGTTTGACCTACCTTGCACGTAACAGAAAAGTAATATTAGTGGATAGCAAAAAGACCAATTTTTCATCTTTTAAAAACATGAAAACTGTATGATTATTACCCAGCAACAATAACAAAATGATTATTGTACAAAGGCCATTATTATTGAACTCTGATAACATAGAAACTCGGAATATTGTAACTACATGCAATTTTGAAACAATTAAATGTGCAGGCCCGTCAGTTCTTTGGGATGCCTACCTTTCACAGACTCTCCATAATGTACACTACAATTTTGATGTGGCGATGCTGATTCAACTGCTAAATATACAGAACAAAATAATAAACATGCATATAAAACACATAATTTCATAAATAGAATGGACAATTATTCAGAATGATATAATAAATAAAATCCTACCCAATATCCAACAATAGTCAGCTTAGGGGGTATATATAATAAAAATAAAATCACTATTACCAGTTTGTGGTCCTGCAAATGCAATTATCAGTGATGCAATGAACAGTGTTGCAAATACAACTGTTGCAATAATAAGTGCTCTCTTCTGTGAACAGGCTGCAACCCCATTGTGTTCGATGGTATGGGTCTTCTTGTTCACCCCTGTTTGACTCTCCCCTGTAAAAACATAAGCAATACTTAAAACTGATAGGTAGTCAGGCATGATAAGTCTCACAGATACTTTAATTGTCATCGAGGGACAAGAAAATCAATATATTATATTCATAGCTTATATGGACATAAATGGATTCTTGTGCTCATATATTTTATAAATGCTCATTTTTATAAAGCATGTGAGAGGGTGCAGGAAGATGAGATGAGATATAAGATGAATAAATTCATACAAAAAGGCTCCAATGATACTAGCCAGTAAGTCATTAATCTAATTATGAAACTAATATAGCAATTCATCTCCCTTCCAATGATGATTATTATGGTAGTCAGCTATGTGAATATAATATCAGCAGCTTTACAGCAAAATAATGTCATGTCTTTTGTTCATTCATTTGGAATAAACTCATATGCAAAAATAATACAGTGCTTAGGAACATAATTATGAATAGCTCTCAATATTAAAATCATATAAATTAATTTCGGTTAGAAAAAATGTTGAACTCATGCTGATAATGCTAATAAATTTTAGTAACATTAAAAAAATGACAAAAATTTCAAATGTTTGGAACTACACTGGTTGGAGTTGAATTACCTGTACAGTTAATTGAATTCAGATATTATTCGTACGATTTGAATAAGAATGTCGGAATAGTTTTATTGAATACCTCTAAAAATGTGTCAAAAATGTATTTGGAAATAATTAGGAAAGTAATTAGAAATGAATAGATTAATGTAGGATACTATTATCATACATTTTTTTTCAAATGCCGGTATACCCGATGATGAAACAATATTTCAATTTTCTATAAAAGAAGTGAAATGTTCAAGTATCAGAACCTGTTCCATTATGTCTAACACTCAAAATATAATAAATATAGTCACATGGGCTCATAAAATTCAACAATATAATAAGAAATTCAGTCTAATTGCCTCACTTTTCTTCCCTGTCAAAAAAGCAACATCATCCACGTCTTGGTCACTCATAACTCTGGGTCTCCTCCAAACCACTGCCTCAATCTCACGAACACTTGTCACAATAGAAACCTTGACAAGCGCTTCTCTGGTTTCTAAAGCCACTCTTAACGATTGAAATACAAAAAGAACTGAAAAAATACTTTATTTAAAATAGGGTGCTAATCATGGCGGCAGGATGAGTCGTTTTCCACCCCTTTATATTGGACGTTTTGGAGGGTAGGATGGACGCAATGAATTGGCTTGTTCGAAGAATGTACTACCACAACATATCTCACTACCGGTATGGCGTTTCAAGGGTAAAGAAACTCTTTGATTTTTCTAACGTGTATAAAAATTCACCGATTTAATAATTACGAGGTAATACACTGTAAATCTTGTTTGAGATGATACTTTATCAGTGACAGTTATCACGGCGGCGTACCCATCTTGAAAGCTGGTACTAGTTGAGGCGTATGTTGCTAGGTGACGCTAGTGTCGTATATGAGACGTCGCTCAATACGACGCCTTCATAAAAGCCACCCTTGGCGGCTATTTTGAAAGATCTTAACTAATGAATTATTTTGTCTAGTTATATTGTCTTTCGCTATCATTATATAATAGTTTGAACATTCTTCATGAGGCATTGATTTTGAAAGCATCATTTTTTTTTTTTTTTTTATTGGATTTAACGACGCACTGTTATGATAGCGCAGATCTAATGGCGTCGGAAAAAGTTATTTATCGCAAGTTTGCGATGGATTTTTTTGACAGCACAATCTAATAAGAGGCCGAAAGTAATCTGAATCTCTAGTAAAACAGTACAGAGTCCCATAATATATATATATATATATATATATATATATATATATATATATATATATATATATATATATATATATATATATATATATATTATATATAAATTATATTCAAGTTGTTTTTCAACTACAGTAACTTTCAACATATTCTACATTTTGAGAGAGAAAAAATATGTATCAATAATATATAAAATGCAGTCATTCTTGATGTAGGCCTACTGATAAAGAATACATACATCAAATGCTAACCTTTGATATTAAAGTAAAGAGTACCCGTGTAATCCTTAGCAAGCTTAGCGTGCGACATGATCAATGCGGAGAAATAATTCAACCACATTATATAAGGGTAAGGGTATATCAAATGTACCAACTAGCAACCCTATAAACGAGGGAACATAGTTTAATAATACAGCTGTCTACTCAGATGCACGTATAAAATAAGTTACTGGGGGGGTAACACCAGACCGTATACTCGTGATTGTATTTTTATATTCCCACTTGTAAATCGTTCGATGATTGTTTGTATTGTTTGTTTGTTTTTTCGTGGACTGTTCTGTCCCGCGTCCCTATATATCATCTTCATGTGTCCACTAACGACGTCAATAAATAAACATAGTAATTTACCTGAAAGCTTTTCTATCGACTACCTGTGTAAGGGATATAGTGGTCGTTGGTACCATTAGCACCATTACACCGGCTATAATACGGTTAATATCATAAGAGTTTAGCGTATTCTTATTTTATATACACCCTCTCATTCATTTATAAAGGTAGGGATGTATCACAGTTGTCTGAAAAAAGCCTCAAGTCACGGATCTACTGTTCACAAAGAGTTTATTTCAAGAAAATCTATGAAAACATCATAAATGAACAAAACAATGTTTACTCTTTCTAATAATCAAATCTCACACCACATATAGACCTAATCTCTAAACTATACATTTATTAGATGAGCGTAGCGAAAATTTTCACTGAACTTTGTCTGTGCGTTTTTTTTTTTTTTTTTTTTTTGTTTGTGAGCACTGCACAGGTCGCAGGGTTTGACCGATCGACATGAAACTTTTTTTTTATATGCAAACTTATCCAACTTAGAACTGTATAGTTTTGAGGTCTAATCGGTTGGACCATTTTTGAGAAACATCATTTAGAAGCTTCTAAAAACCCCATAAGATTTGGCTAAGCGGAAAAAATTGAAAAATTAAATCTCTTCAATATGATTCAAATTTTCCACAAATGTGAACACAAGAATAATATACATGAATAAAAATGGTTTGATATTCGGACCAGCCGTTTTGGAGAAAATAATATAATAAATGTATTTTATTCATCGGAAAGATAGAAATATTAGTTGAAAAATGTTGCATTGTCGAAGTCACGGCTATCTAGATTCATTGACATCGGATGAAGTTTATTTCAGATGATCAAGGTTTGTAGAGTTTTCGATTATACTTTATATAGACATCTCGCTCATCGTACAACGCACATCCTGCGTTTGCCTAGTATATTGATAACTTCGTACGTCAAATATCAAAAGTGATCGTAGTTATAGTTCGTCACATTTACATATTTTGACAAGAAGCGAGACCAATTAACAGAACAAAGTTCAAAATTTGTAGTATCAATTTAAATCCAACTTTACTAGGTACATTGAATCTTTATGTATTGATGAAAATTTTTAGTCATAAGAATAAATGCATTCTCTGAGTTTTACAGAAAGTATGAATTACAAAATAATAATTAATTAAGAGTAAGACGTTTATTATTATTCTATATGAAGGTCAGTGTTGAGCAGCATTGAATATTATTATAATGAGAAAAAAAAAATATATATATATATATATATATATATATATGGAGAGAGAGAGAGAGAGAGAGAGAGAGAGAGAGAGAAATTAAAATATTAAAATATCCATTCATAAAATCTCTTTTTCCGAAAGAATGAGACGTGGTTTTGACGCACTGCATGTCAGAAGTGTGTAAACTATATAATATACTAACCCAACCTGGCACCTCTACCTGCCTATACCTACAATGCTAGCAACGGGTAAAGCTCGTTTTGTAGTTACAAACTATCCAAGCAAGCTAATAAGGTAGCAGGCTAAGAGACACATCATCATGTCGCAATTATTTCATCTCAATTAACGTATGAATAGAAAAATAAATTCAGTAGCGGGCGTAGGTAAAATTTGTTCTACCAAGGCGCAGTTTTACTGATTTATAGTTAGTGGATTAAGCAATAGTTAACGGACTAACTTGTTATCACTCTTGGTTACCTATGCTCTTTTCGTACCTTTAAGTAATAGTTGGTGAATTAGTATGCAACCAATTGCCAGTACTATACCAACTTGGGAGTAGCTCTAACTGGCAGTTTAAAGTTGTTATCACCATGGTTACCTATGCTATTTGTTTTCACTAACTGTCAGATAAAGGCTAACTGGACCGGGCCTAAGTTTCGTAAAACTTGCTCTAGATAAGATATTTTATATAGATACTGCTCGTAGAAAATAGTTTTTTGTTTTGTGTCCGTTAATTATTATTATACACCGTAACGAAACATAATTACAATTTTACAATTGGTCATACAAGAAGATGTAACATTTAAATATTATTTTGTGTAGTTGTACAGATTCACTAGACCGCTAGTGGTGTGTGTTACAGATATTTTGTAAGTAATTTTGATAATTTCGATTAAAAAAAATGCCCAAAGCAGAATGGGACGTATACATTCGCTTAATTTGATTTCTTGTTAATCCTTGAATAAATTCATAGTTGCTATATAATATACTGTCATGTTTTTATAAATCGTTATACCTGTCGATTTGAGAACGGAAATTTTTTGATACATTTTGTAGACAACTTGGAAAATTGTTACTTGAAAGTTCATAGATGTTGGATTAGGGATTATGTTAGGCATTTATATATCACATTTAAGTTACTTTAATTTTCATTTCATTGGCTATTATTAATTTTTATTCTGTTCCAATTTATATTATTATGCAGGTAGTGAGACACATGTTGCTACGAGGCTTCCGAAATAGATGATAATATCGGTGAGTATAGAAACAGTTTTAATCAGACACTTTTGTGTTCGGATATTTCGTCTAGTCCGAGAGTTTCCGAGCCTACGTGACATCTCGTGTCTATAGGCTGTTGGAGACTGGTTGTGTAAGGCTACTATAATGCTAGTTAGCTATTTGGTAAATAAATCAACTTGATTTGATTTTTTAGTCACATCAAGTACAAATTCAAAATGATGTCACGCGACTCGATCAGAAATTAAACCTCTACCCTCAACGAAACAACCTATAAGTAATAAAATTGGATATAACACATTCAAGTTGTAACACTTCTCTACAGGTAAGGGATTATTATGCCTGCCATATATATATATATATATATATATATATATATATATATATATATATATATATATATATATATGCCTATATATGCCTATATATGCCTGAATTATGCTAATTCATTGATAGTGTCGATGGTCAATCGGGTATGTCAACTTACAGCTAACAGCAAGTTTTATCGAATATTATAATAATAATAATATATTTTATTACAAACTTTTGATACGCTGCATGCATATTCTTATAGATAGTTCGACCTATTTGATATTCACCTATATGCTGTATACTAGACTATATTTTAGTATTTACTTTGACTCGTAGGAATATTGTTACACGTCTGTATACACGTGTATGCACGTATACGTACACGTACTACGGTTATCATATGGTATTATTTTTTACCTCTGTGTAAGATTGTAATAAAATGTCATGCAATAATATGTCATTTCATGCATACGAGAAATCAAGGAATGCTATTTACCGTGAAAATGCTAGCATATAATATCCACAAGGGTATATATATAAGTTATTTGAAATGCTTATATTAGGGCCTATATATAAAATATGAGCAGATATGTTATTCGTATAAATAAGCAAAAATTATTTCTATCAAATGTTTGTTCAACCCAACGCCTAGTATATTTGGGATCTGATGATATATAGGCCCATTTGACACGTCAGCTCATGCATGCCTTATGCGGGATTCAAACCCACATTCCTACACACGCTTATACTTATGTGGTGGTTTACGTATCAGCCAGTGCCGGATTGGCACTCGAAAACGGCATGGGCAAAAATCGAAAAAGCGGCTCACGGGGGACGAAGGGGGGGGGGGGGCTACCCGCACTTCGTAAATAATGTTTTTGTGATTGGAATATGTGATTCACCGAAGCCAAAATGGTTATACCTGAACGGAAGGTTATACCTACAAATTTGTGCCCCGCAGGGAATGTTTGGAAATGATATTTTCATGATATTTTCAGGCATATTTCTTTACTTTTGGTAGACTTCCACAAATATGCTTCTTGGCGTAATTGCAATAGTCCTGGATACAGGTTGAAGTTTGGGTTATTTTTTCAAGTTATTTCATTCCAACTACAAGCTAATTACAATCGATTGCATATATCTTACAATTAGATTTCATCAAACAACAATATCATAAAAATCTCAATTCTAATGGGTGACCATCTTGTATGTTCGTATCTTAATTTGTTTCGGTGATGGTATAACAATGATTTAACA